>JAOXJP010021316.1:0-17279 GCA_025762735.1 Platanus orientalis | reverse complement strand
GTGTATATGTGTGTGTGTGTGTGTGTGAGAGAGAGAGAGAGAGAGAGAGAGAGAGAGAGAGAGAGAGCTGCAGAGGGCAACAGGGTTGACACAATATGCCTGCTTGGTCAGGTCGTTAAGTCGTTTACTGGTCCAGATTTTAAAACATTTGATTATCCTACTTACAGCAGTCCAACCGGTCTAAGTTTTCTTCTTACAAGTAAACATAACTGCACACTTGTGCTTCATTTTTTTGAGATAAAGGGAACAATCACAGCTCAAATATCCCAACTAAGATACAAACATATTTAAAAGAGTGACTGGCAAAAAGCAAGGTGATTAAACTAAGCATATTCTCTTCATCTTATCTCAAACAAATATCAAAGCAAATAAAAATGGATCAAATACCAAAGAGAAGAACAAAATTATAGAACTACAACAACAAATACATACCCCCATAGAACCTTATGATGATATCTTCCAAACACCAAATCCTGCACAAGTTGTATCGCATGGTCAAAGTAGAATATTGACGATACATCGCATGCTGCCCGTTGCTACTTCATAAACTCTTCTCTCCCTCAAATTTCTAGGAATAATGATCACCGAGTCTAAACAAAGCCCACCTTTGGAATGTGTGCAATCAATCTGTTTCATGGAAAATCTGACTTCTGTTGCAGGTTCTGAATCGCTGACAGTAAACTCTCCAACCTTGTACTCTATCCAACACCCACGTTTGTGGTAGCCATTAGCCTTATCCTTTTCGGACTCATCCAAACAGCACTCACATGATGTTTGCCGACCATCTGAAGTAGATAGCTCGAACCGTACTGGCTTTACATCCCAACCGTGGGTATGTTCAAAACTACAAACACGTCGGCCCAGTCGTTTGGAAAATCTTCCAAGGTGAAGCCTCAATGATATAGTGTACACACCGGCAGGAAAAGGAAACTTGACCACACCATCTACTTCAAACCACCATATTTGCTGCAAAAAAGCCACCACATGGAACCTGCAAATGAAGTGGTAATATTACAGTCAAGAGCCAAATCCTGTACATGCGTGTCAGGCTTGTGATGCAGAATGAACTAATATATATCCCAAACTGACATATTGTCAGTCATTAAATTCAATGGTCTAATATAAAGAGCAGACCAAGTATCACAAATAATGGGTAGTCACAATGGAAAACAGAAAATTATTCAGTTGAAGTTCCTTGAATGGTAATAAAAAATTATCAGGAAAACAGAGAAAAATGTATAAAAGATTAAACTCCCTATGCATAGAGAATCTCTACTTATACCCTATGATTGACATGCTGGCAAGCTCATTCATATTTCAAAATATATGATTAGAAACAAAATTTCAACCATGACAAATATCTCAATCCCTATGACAGAAAACTCAGATTTTAAGATCTTCATCTGTTCCCTAAGCTCATAAAATGGATACTCTGAGAAATACTAGCCATGATCAATGGGTTGTTGAAAGTGGAATAGTGATACCAAATCCTACCAATCAGCAATGCAAATGATATGTACATTCTTTGACCTCTTCAGATAAGGCATGGTAAGCACCTACTAGGTACATTGTTTAGGTAGTTGTTAATTGCAAAATTTCCTATGAAGGGCTCAATTTTTTGTGTTTCCATGCACATCCCAAACTTTGGAGACCAGGGAGATTGGGAAAGGGGTTTCCACCAAAGAGAATATAGAAGCTAATGAAAATGTCCTGCGAGCCCATCCTCCACATTACAATAACCACCATAATAGAGTAGGAGGATGATATATGTCCCTAGTTCATGCCTACTGAAATTGCATGGGCAAATTATTAAAAGATGCTAGATGTGAAAGCTTATCCTTTAGCTTGGTGCCTGATGGTACTTAGGTGGAGCATAAGCATAGCATACCTTCCCCAACCCCCTAACCAACTAGGGGAAAACAAAATCAGGAAAATTCGTGGTTTTTTGAAAGAAAATGAATAATGAGCATTGGAGTAACACGAGGATATGAAATTCAACCAAGAACATTGAGTAGTTGGGCTGTTTAAGGAGTGACCCTGAAGGGGAGTAGGAACAGTTGTAAGCATATCCTCTTAGCTGCTTAACATAATGGGATTATGTAACAAAAATAAATAAATGAAAATAAGCTGGTCAACAAAAGACCTTATATCCATGGGCATCCTATTAAACAAATCATTGAGTCAGGGATCAAGCGCAGATCCACCATTATTTGGCTAGCTAGTGGTAAATGGTTACATTAAGCTCGATAGATCCTAGTTGCATGACTGGCACTTGCAAATTGCCAGGACTGGCACTTGCGAATTGCAATTCACCCAATGCTTTGGCTTGATTTCAAATTCATTTTGGTTAATCTATTTCTATGCTTCTTTTTCTCCTTTTCATCGTAATAATGAATTTATTTAAAATGAAATTAACAAATACAAAAGAAAAGAAATGGGATACAGAGAATAAAATCCTCTATGTGCAATGCTGGAGAGGATAATTTCTTCAGCTTAAATATGGCAATCTCAATTCTCATGTTATAAAAGGTGGTTAAATGAATGTGCACCCAATTTTAATCAATTCTTCCCTTGCCACTCTTTTTAGTACTACCTCACGCTCTTGTGACCAGAGAAACATCAAGCTTAGGCTGCGATATCCATTATCCATGTCGTAAACTATGCCATAGTGAAAATTAGGGGAAGTCCACAGAATGAACGGAACCTCCCAACATTCAAAGGAGGTGTTTAGCTTAACTAATATTATGGGGTCCAATCTTGAAGCCAGCTATTGTACACTTTGCAAAATTCAAAACTTTGTTGCTAAATGACTCAGGATGGACATTGATCCCATGAAAGATGACGAATAATTGGATAAGCAGGTATTACAGTTGCAGCTCACCACTTCACAGATATTATTAGCTGCTGCAAGCACCTCATGAAACCTGGAGTGTTTCTCAAACGAGAAGAAAAAATAGACAAACAAATGACCTACGGAACAAGTGGCTTATGCTCTACTAAGTTATATGTTCAACAATCATTCAAAAATGTTTCCCTACATTTTTTAATGCCCCCACATTAGTGAATTATCACATTCACATCATGGTAGCAGATGAATAGACATATGAAAGGATAAATCAATCTCACAGCATGGTATATTATTTGAGGTAATGCTAATGGCTTAACAGATAGCTTCACTAGAAGTGCATCTATCACTCTGTTGTATACCAAGAGGATGCATGTGTGGAACATCTAATGATTGTGCTCCTACATCTAATGACTACTGGCAGCATAGGGCTCCAGGTTCTGGCCCACCATGGGTGGGTCCCAGAGCTTCTTGGGGCGGAGGAAATGGTCGGCTAGATAAGAGGGATGAACCTGGTGCTTGGTAGCGTTGCGGTGCAACATAGAATGGAGAAGCCCTCAAACCATAGGAACCACAAGGTAGACCATGTATATCAATGGAGATTGCAGAGAAATAGAAGATGGAGAAGGGAGAGAATGGTAGTGAACCAAAGAGAAAGAAAAATAAAGAAAAAAAAATAGATAAATACCTCAAGGAAGAAACTCCCAACTTCCTCTCAAGCAATCCTACTTAGGTCTAAGATTAAGGAATCTTAGAGACAATCCATGCCCAAAATGTGAGCCAAAATTCTGTTTTTCTTCATTAATTCTCATAAAAATAAGAGTAGGCTTTTATATAAAACAGTCCCTAGGGTAATAACCCTTTTTCCAATATCAACCACAAAAAAAACCATGTAAAGGTCCGAAACAACTACCTGGTCATCCAGCCTAATTAAGCCCAAAAAAATCCTTGAAAAGTGACTCCCCTTTATGCCCAAAAACCAAAAAAAAAAAAAAAAAAAAGTGCCCCCAAAGGCCTAATACCATAAAAAACCCATTCTGGACTCAAATTGAATCTAACAAATGACATAAACCTAAGTCCAAATAACATGTAACATAACCTAATAAATAAAAACATATAATACCCCACAAGGGTCCACCCAAAACATATGAGGCCCACACATCTACTCAAACCAAATGGGCAACACAATAGGCCTCCTCCTGCGATAGTGAAACCTATAAGGCTGTATAGGACTGATGTCCTCATCACGTTGACCAGAGGCTGGCTTGAAGGATGAGATGGTCAAGTCTGGAGCTACTTTCAAGGTTGTGTTGTTGAAGAACGTCAGATGGTCGCCATTGTCATGTGTTGAAGTTAGAAGGCAGGGAGGCAAACCGGTGGATATGTTTTCCTCAAGAAGACATCGATGCCAGGATGACGGAGCTCAAGAACTATTTGGTTGGTAGGGTGATTGAAGACAACCCTAGTTCCCAGGTGCTCCGCCTTTGGGGGAAGAGGGTGTGGAAGGTTGGGGGTGAGTTGCAGGTTCACAAATTAGCTAAGGGGTTGTTTCTCTTCCTCTTCCCTTTAAAATTGAAGGCCGTTAGGGTGTTGAATGATGGCCTGAAAACTTCGCAGGCTGGGGGTGTTTGTTGTTGGATATATGACACCCCACTACCGGTTGTAGTAGGTGAGGGGCATCTACCATCAAGTTTATTGGAGACTAACATGGGGGCTATTGGAAGTCAGATCTTCGAACCATGTGGCTATGGAATGGGTTAAGATTTGTGTTTGCCGTCCAAATCGTGCTCCACTAGAGATTTGGATCTTGGATGGGGTGTAGGCGTTTCGAATGGCCCTAATTTTTTTTTATAAGAGAAAAATTTTAATAATTGAGGGGATAAGGCATCCCCAAAAGCCTTGCAGCCCGAAGGCTACACTGCGAATAAATTCATAAATTTATTTCCCCACCCTCATTATATCTACAAAAGAGTATACCTCCATCTCTTTATACATTGCCGTCCAAAAACAAAAACGGTATTTTTCTTTTTTATATACATTATAAGCAGGTTCCGCTTGGTTTTCAAAAGTTCTTTGGTTTCATTCTAACCAAATAGACCAACAAACAGTTGGGAAAACCAAGCTCCATATAATATTTCCTTTTACGAAAAGCTTTCTCACTTTCCAACTCAAAAAATAATCTCAAACACTTTGCAGAAATGCCCAAGCAAGACCAGCCTCTTTCATGATATTGCTTCAAACTTCAGTGGCATAAGTACAATGAAGGAATATGTGATCCATGGATTCGGCATCATTTAAGCAAAAGAGGCACATATTAGGAATGACCATTCCTCTTTTTTGGAGATTGTCGATAGATGGCAATCAGTTCCTACATGTTGTCCACATAAAAAATATCACTTTTAAGGGGGCTTGAATGCTCCACATTTTCTTCCAAAAAAATTTCACTCCTTTCCTCTTCCCTAAATAGGCTCATACAAGATTTAAGGAAAAATCTCCCATTCTTACAAGGGTCCAAATGCAGGAGTACTCTTTATCATCCCTTAAATTGTAGTTTTCCACCAAGTCTAGGCACTTTATTCATTGGTCTATCTCCCAATCATTAAGATGCCTTCTCAAGTTAATAAATCATCCACCCCTCTCCCCTTCCCTACCTCAAAAATCAGCAACCTTACCCTCTTTATTTTGAGCAATAGAATAAATGAGCGGCACCTCCATCATTAAAGGCCATAGTACTTCCTGATGACGGAGCTTCATGGAATGGGTGATTTAGGGAGCTTCGGTGGAGTTAACGCTGCCGGAGAGGCAAGAGGAATCAAGGGAGGATGGAATCCGATGTTGGTTTAAAAGTTGAATTGTACGGTGAGGGCATTTGAAAGGGAGAAAGATAGAGGGCAAATGGGACTCGAGTTTCTCGATTCGGCTTTCCTGGGAGTGGTTCGGGTTCGGATTGGGGGGCTTCGCCTAGAGGTGAACCGGCGCAAGGTTGTTGCAAAGGACCAAGGGGTCCACTTGGAGGAGAACTGGCATGGGGTTGCCCCTTCATCAAGGTTCAAGAGCCCTATCAGTTTTGGGCTGAGTTCTCACGGAGCCCGACGTGGCCAGCCTTATAGGGATCAGTCCCTAATGTGCCCACCTAAGTGGGCTTACGATACTTTTGTTGGGTCTGTTAAGTCTCAAGTAGGAAGGCCCCTTGTTGGGCCCATTAAATCCCGGGGCGTTTGGCCCATTGCTGGGGTATTTAGTAAGGAGGGGGCTTCGTCCAGGGCTTCCAAATAGTAGCATCATAAGGGAGCTTCATTCAGGGAGAAGGAGAAGGTTCCGATGATGGGGAGGTTTTAGGAGCTATCTTAGAGAGTGGAGGTTTCGTCTTAGGCCTCGAAGTATCAACGATGTGGGGGCCTTCTTTCAAGGAGAAGAAGATTCCGGAGAAGGATTTAGGAGCCTTCTAAGAGAGATCCGAAAAGCTTAGCTCATAGGGATGGTTTGAACAAAGTCAAGGATACACTCTTGAACAAGGGACGAAGACTGGAGACTTCAAAGGAGTATGTCCAACAGCATAACCCCAGATGTAGGGGCTGTGATGATTCCCAGGGTGATGCCTTTGCACAGGTGGTTGCTAGGGTGAAGAAAGGGATCGCCATTAGGGACCATAATCTTGATTGCTCTTAGTCGTCTTGTGTGGTCAGTGAAGGCAAGAGAAAGGAGACGATTCAGAAGGAGCCTAGCGCAGAAGAGGGGATGACAACTGGGGTCCTTGGATGGACCATGACAGAGATTGATTTTAGGCAGCGTCAGTGGCCTCTAGGGAAGGTTGTAGCAGGTTTGTCTCGGCTAGTGGCGCATTATCGCCTCATCCTATTAATGTTGATGTCGGTGACTTCGATTCGGCCAAGTGTTCCTACTCACTAAAGAACCTTGACGTTGATGAGAAGATTTTTGGGGGATTTCTCGTCCAAGGAGGTGCAAAGGGGTCTCAACCATGAGGTGCAAATTGTTAGTGATTGTGGGGACTCAGATCTGATCATGGATGCTGACCTAATTTTTATGCTACTTCCCCCTTCTTCTGATTAGGTAATCTAGAATGTTGTGGAAGTAAAGAGGTGGCTTGGTTACTTGTTTAAAGGCATGAAACTGAAAGTGGACTTTTTCTAGGAGGTTGAACATCAGAGAAGTTGGAGTCTAAGAAGACTAAATTCTCCTTAGGCAGATGCAAGGGCCGCAAGCAGTCCAGAGAGGTTAAAAATCTGCATTCTGATATTAATTATGATGTTAGAGAGCATGGAGGGGGGAGTAGGAGAGGGTGAAGGGACAGGTCAATTGTATCGGTTACTGATGAGGAGAACTATTTTATCTTAGAATGTTAGGGGGCTAGGGAGTCATGAGAAGAGATGGGGTGTCAAGGACATGCTCAAAAGATGGAAGGTGGATATTGTGTTTATCTAAGAAACCAAGATCCTGAAGTTCGATAGAAGAGTAGCTTTGGATTTATGGGGATGAAGACCTTTCAAGTTCATCCATAAACTTGCTGAAAGAAGGGCTGGTGGTATTGTGGTTGCTTGGAATTTGAGAGCTATTGAGGTTTGTGATTCGTAGGTGGGTGACTTCTCTATATTTGTGTTATGTAGAAATAAAGAGGAAGGTGTTGTTTGGGTGTTCTCTGGGATTTATGGTCTATGTTATTCGTAGAGTTGAGCGAGTCTTTAGGAAGGAGGGTGATTTCAGTGCGGTTAGGTTCCCAAGGGAGAGGTCAGGGGTGAGGCGTATTTCTGCTCAAATGAGATTCTTCAATTGTTTTATTGACTCTCATGCCCTGGTTGATTTTCCTTTAAAAGGGTCCTAATTTACCTGGTTGAGATCTCAACAGGGAGGTATCTGTAACCGGCTTGACAGATTCTTGTTTACCTTGGAATGGATGAAGCAATTCCAGGTGGTTTCCTAGGAAGCCCTTCCTAACCCTATTTCTAATCACATCCCCATTCTTCTAAGGATGCTTTGCCTGTTGGAATGAGGCCGTTTAGGTTTGAAGTTGTGGTTGGAAATTCCAAGTTTCAAGGAGAAAATTTGCTCGTGGTGGAACGAGTTTGAGGTGGTGGGCTCGGCCAATTTTATTTTTTTCTGAGAAGTTAAAACTTCTCAAAGAAAGGATCTTGCAATGGAAGAAAAAGGAGTTTGGAGGCCTTGAGGAAAGAAAGCTTAGGTGTCTACATTGGGATGAATCCCTTAATAAAAGAGGGTTTGTTTCTCCCTTGTCTAAGGATGAGAAAGGAGCTAAAATGGAAGCGTTGGCAGACTATAATAGGCTCCTAAAGATGGAAGAGATATCTTGGAGGCAGAAATCTAGCTAGGGGGGGGGGCAGGAATACTAGCTTCTTTCATCGCATGGCTACGCTTCAAAATTCCATTAATGCGATTTTAAAGATCAAGGTGGATGAGGAGTGGATGGTTGATTCTAACCGGATTGGGGACCATATTGGGGAGTTCTATAGGAATTTGTATTCTGAACCTTTCCCTTTTAGACCCATGATTGAAGGGGTAGATTTTGATCGTATTGATGATGAGACTCAAAGATGGCTTGAGAAATTGCTTTCTGTTGATGAAGTGAAAGTGGCCTTAAATAGCTTGGAAAACAAGAAGGCCCTGGGCCCGAATGGTTTTCCTATTAAAATTTTGAAGTGTTGTTGGGAGGTTGTCGGTAGTGATGTGATGTTCACTTTGAATGCTTTTCTGACCAGTGATCAATGGTGCAAGAGTTTTAGTACGACCTTTATTACTCTTATCCCCAAAAAAGATGGTGCGATAGAAATGACAAATTTCCGCCCTATTAGCGCTCCATCTAAAGTCCTCTCTCCAATAGATCATTTCTAGTTCTTATAATGCTTTTGTGTTGGGTAAACAGATTCTGGACTGCTTGTTGCTTGCTAATGAATGTGTGGACTCTAGACTAAAAGAAGGTAGGCCTGAGATTGTATGTAAAATTGATATGGAGAAAGCCTATAATCATGTTAGCTGGGCATATCTAGATTGGGTTTTTGGTCGGATGGGGTTTGGAGTCCGATGGAGGAACTGGATGAAAATTTGTATTTCTTCCTCTTCTTTCTCTATTTTGATTAACGACTCTTCTAAAGGTTTTTTCAAAGGTAGCCGAGGTCTGCGCCAAGGGGATCCATTGTTTCCTTACCTTTTTACTATGGTTGTAGAGCTTCTTAGCAGAATGGTGTCGAAAGTGGAATCTTGTGGGTTGTTGGAAGGCTTTGCTCCGTTCAATGGGGGTCCATCCATTCCTTTTATTCAGTTTTCTAATGATTCCTTGTTTTTATTGAAAGTGGATCTGGAGGTGATAGAGAATTTGAGAGAAATGCTTCTTATTCTTGAAGGTGTGTCAGGTTTGAAGATAAACTTAAGGAAGTCTTTTATGGCGTCAGTTGGAGATGTTTAGAATTTGGGAGCCTTGGCTTCTTTAATTGGTTGCCCGATTGGTTCTCTTCCAATTTCTTACATCGGTTTACCGCTTGGGGCAAGGTCCTCATCTGAGTCCATCTGGAACCCTGTCTTAGAGAGGATGGTGAAGAAGTTAACTTCTTGTAAAGAGAATTTTTTATCGAAAGGTGGGAAGTTTGTGCTTATAAGGAGCATTTTGTCTAGCTTACCATTATATTTTCTTTCTCTATTTTCTGTCCCGGCTTCAATGGCAAATCAGATTGAGCGCATGCAGTGGGAGTTTCTTTGGAACTAAGTACAAAACCAGAGGAAGATTAACTGAGTTTACTGGAAAGCATTTGCATGCTATGGAGCACGGGGATTTGGATATCCGTTCCATTTGTGAGACCAATCGAGCTCTTCTAAGCAAGTGGTTGTGAAAATTTGAGACCGAGGACCAAGCTTTGGGGAGAAGGGTTATTGCTGCCAAGTACCAGGTTAGGAGGAATGGGTGGAGTTCTGGAGCTCATTCTGAGCTGTATCGTTACAGGGTGTGGAAAGGCATTCGCAAATCCAAGGAGTTGTTTTCTCAATTTATTCACTTCAAGGTCAACAAAGGTGATAGGGTGTTATTTTGGCATGATCCCTGGTGTTCTAGAGAGCCTATATGTCGCTTATTTCCGTCATGCTTTAATTGGTCTGCTTGCAAGTCAGAGTCTGTGAGCGAGCACATGATTAGGACGAGAGTTTTCTGCACTTGGAATCTTCATCCTCGAAGGAACTTGAATGATTGGGAATTGGATGATGTGGGTATGCTTCTAAAGCTTTTGGAAGGGTACCACATTGGGAGTTAGGAGGAAGATGAGCGGATGTGGTTACTTGACAGGAAAAGGGGTTTCTCGGTTAAGTCCTTATATTTTGCTCTTGCTATAGCACCTCTCCGGACCTATCCATACAACTTCATATGGAATTCTTCCATTGGCTATTGTGGTGGGATCAGGCTCCATCAGTTGACAACCTAATTTGTAGGGGCCTTATCATTCTGAACCATTGTTGTTTGTGTATTGCGGAGGAGGACGAATCCGCAAGGCATTTGTTTATCCATTGTGCTTGGGCATCTTGGTCATGGGGTTTCTTTATCGGCAAATTTGGGGTGAGCTAGGTGCATCCAGGCTCGTTGCGTGGGGTCTGTTCTGCTGTTGGTCTTCCCCGCCTCTGTCTTGTAGGCCTCCTCTTGGGGTGGAGGTTTGGAGGATGATTCCTGCAGCCATTTGTTGGGGGGCTGGGATTAGGTATGGAAATCAGTTTTCCCTGATGTATTAAAATGACATCAGGGGGCTGACACATCAGTTCCGAAGAGTGACTTTCACTTTTTGGGGGGTGCTTATCACTTTTCAATGCTGATGTGTCCACCCCCTGATGCCATTCTAATACATCATGAAAAGATGATTTCTGTACCTAATCTTTTCCGTTTGTTGAGGTATCTGGGAGGAGAGAAATCGTTGGATATTTGAAGGAGTATCCTATCCTAGACAGAAACTGGCCGAAGCGGTTCTCGCCTGGATTTTTTACTGGCTCCCGCTAAGTGCTAAAGGAAGTTGGCACTCTTTTATTTTGTGGTTTTTGGTTGTTTTTTAGCGTTCTTTTTCCATTAGTGTAGGCTCTGTTGAACATTTCTCATGCTGATTGGGAGCTGTTTATCTTGTATTACTCTCTCTTTTTTAATATATTACCTTATGTTTTAAAAAATCTTAATTTTCACTTTATTGTTCAATTATACGAAACAATTTTTCTAGAAGTACATCTACCATTCAGGCACTAGAGAACTTTTAGGCATCCACCCTTAAAAGAGCAGCATCCATGTGTTGCATATGCCGTGACTTGAGATTTCCGGTGTAGGAATGTAGTAAGATATGGTAGAATATAGAGTACCCATGTAATAAGGGCATTTCTGTCCAATTAAGTGTATACTCGTTATTATACGATATAACCCATGTATTTTTGTATTCCAGAATTATATAAATAGATGATGTATGAGAGAAAGACAATTTTCTCTTGATGTAACATGAAATGTTGAACTTGCTCTGACACAGGGGCAGCAAGTGCCACAAAGGTAGCTCCAATATAGAACTCAAAGAGGGCTGCAAAAGCCAATGTTTAAGTACCAAAACAAGGGCTGTACAGTAGATTGTAGCAAGAGAACATGAAGAAGATAAGAGAGGGAATAAAAAATTCCGGGACTTACTCAACCGGAGGAGTTGGAATCCTATAGGGAACTCACTCAACCCACAATGAGAGAAGCTCTCATGCACACAACAATGGCTGAAAATTTGGCTATCCAAAAGTCTTTTTCTTTCTTTTCCTTTCTTTAGAATATATAGAAAACAAGACAACAACTCTCTTACATAACCCACTATCATGGGAAAACAAAAATGTACATAGAAAACATCTAAACACATTAAATGTTCCCACTTCCCACAACTAAGCACCAAGAAAACAATAAATACATTAATTACTCCCACTTCGTAGAACTAAATACTTAGAAATCATCAAAATACATTAAATACCCTCACTTTCTACAACTAAGCTTTAGGGAATAAGCAAAACACATTAATTATACTCATTCTCTCCAAATAAACACTAAATGCATTAAATGAGATGGTTGAAGGTCCTTGACTTGTTTAATGGGTTGGATAAATGGATAGTTGGTTCATGGGTATATGGGTCATGGGCTAAGTAGTAGGTAATGGATCTTGGGTAAAAGGGCTAGGTATGGATCATGGGCTGGCTGATTGGGTATTATTGGGTTAAAGTAACTTGGATGGGCTGTTTGGATGCTAGGTTTGCTTGGGTTATTAGGATGCGAGGTTAAAGTTGGGCCATTTGGAAACTAGTTTAAGGTGGGACATGCCATCAAAAAGGAATGTTGTTGTTGTTGTTGTTGTTGTTGTATCATAGGCTGTTGCATTATCTCTCCACATGTATTCCACCACAATATGTATTCCTCCCTCTTCTTCTTCTTCTTTGTGCAACTCCAAAACCTTAGATCTACATATCCTCCATCATCAACCACCAGATCCAACGTGGAATCAGAGCCTAGAGGAAGATCATAAAGTTGCCAACTCATCGTTGACATCAGCAGTATGCCATGGTCCCAGGTTAGGGATTTCAGAAGAGCATGAATTTTTTTTTTTGGGCACCATTTGTGAAATTTTTTGAAACATTTTCTTTGTTGAAAAATCAGAAGTCCAGATTTCAAAATTTTTTATGCTGTGATGACTTTCTTTTTAATGCAATAGTTCTATAGATCCTAGTCTAGTGAAATGTGAGCTTTCAGGCAGATTGGATGAGATTTGAGTCGTTGGGACTCATTTTTTAGAGATGTACTTACCACCCTCCTCGTTTTTCCTTCAAATGGTATAATATTATTGATATAAAAAAAATTAGTAGTGTACTGGAAATGATGAGAGATGCTTTGTACAGTAATGATGATGGATTTTTACCTGTGTTGAAATTAATTCTGAGTTGTATTGTGATGTTTTTCAAAGGGCTGTAGTATCTATGTGTGAAGGTTAATGTTGTGTAACCCAAGTGGTTGATAAAGTAGACCGTGTAGCCCTTGTTTGGTGCAGTGAACTCATTGTGGCTGTGTAGAAGCCTTTTCTGGGACTGGTTTTGGACGAAATTAGATGGCTAATCTTGGGAAACAACAGAATACACAGCAGGGATTGTACTTGGACATGGTGTGAATTCCGGTTGTGTGTAAAGCTGTTTTTGGTTGTGGTTTATGAAAAAAGAATACATGAGGTCAGCCAGTCTACTAGCTCATCCGTAGTAGTAGGGAATGAACTTGGTATTCATAAAAGGAAAAGAAAAGAAAAAAAAGTTGGGGGGGGGGGGGCTTGGTGGTGGTCAGTCTGATATTCCTAACACAGATTACCACCGTTAAGCTTGACAGTACAAACTTCTTGACTTGGTCCCGATCAACCAAGTTGTCAATTATGAGCAAGGGGAAATGGGAGTACATTACAAGGGAGCTCAAATCTCCTAGCCTTGAGGATTCTACTTATTCAAAACGGAGAATAGAGAATGCAATGGTCATGTTATGGTTGCCTCACTTCATGCAACCTGACATTAATAGCACATATTTGTTTTTGGGCACAAAGGAGATTTGGGCTGCAGTGACCCGGATCTACTCAGAAGTGGGTCAAATAGTTTGGGTATATTAGCTTCACCAACAAGTATGACAGATGAAACAGGGGGAGCAGATGGTGGCAGCTTACTACTACTTTAATCTCTGTCACTTGTGGGAGGAGATTGATCACTATCAAGCATTCCCCACTAGTTGTCCAACAGATGCTGCAGCACATAGAGGGTTTGTGGAAGCAAACCAGGTATTTGAGTTAATAGTATGCCTGAATCCAGAGTATGAGCAAATTAGGATTAACCTTTTGGGACGAGATATATATCCTTCGTTGCCTAATGTATATTATTATCTTCATAGAGAGGAGAGGCGCAAAAGAGCTTTGTAGCAGCTTGCTTTGGTTGAGATGTTTGGTTTAGTTTTTTCATCTTATAGAGGAGGTAAAGGAGGCAATAGTAGTCATGGCAAAGGGTGCATACCGTTGAAGTGACGCATGAAAAAGATAGATTATGATGTGAGCATTGTGGCCGTTCCCATCACTATAATACCCCAACCCAATTGGGGGTAATTTTGGAAAGTAAAATTAGGTATCCTGGGATTTGGGGCGTGACAATCACACCAAAGGGACCTGCTGGGATCTCCATGGTCACCCCCAAAGAGACTATGAGTGGTAGCTATGGTGGTAGTTCTCGTTTAAGTGGAGATTGGAGATCTAGTGCATATTCAACATCTACAGACACCCATCTGGTCACCTCCCCTAGAGAGATTATGTGGTTCTCGTTTTAGTACAGGTGGGAGGTAGATCCAGTGCATATGCAACTACATCTATAGACAAGAATCCGACCTCTACATCTTCAGTTCCTTTTGGCACAGCTGAGAGTACCAGGTTTACCAGAGAGAAGATGGAGTCTCATAGTTGCCTCATGGCCCAGCTTAAGCCTTCATCCACTACCACTTCCACTTCATCTTTTGCACATGCAGTGATGCAGGTACCCGGCCTGTACTTTCAATGCCTTCATTTCCACACCCAGTTACCCCGAAATTATTGATTCAAGGGCTTCCCATCATATGATTGTTATGTTTAATCTTTTTTCTTCATATCATGTTTGCTTTCGAAAAAACAAGGTAAAGATAGCTTATAGGTCCTTGTCTTTTGTGGTTGAAAAAAAAAAAAGAATCACTCTTCCATGCCTTTATTTCTAGTTCTTCATGTTTCGAATTTTAAGTTAAATCTTGTGCCTATAAGTCATATTATTACTAAGGACCTGAATGGTAATGTTACATTCTTTCCTTCATATTGTCTTTAATAGGATTAGGAGATGAGAAGGACGATTGGTAGAAGCCATGAGGATCATGGGTTATATCTTCTGGATGGTCCTACGCATGTAACTTTTTCAACAAAAAACGAAACCTGATCATCCCACCATCTCATCTCAGAGAAGTCAGCTATTTCAGTGGGACTACAAATTTGGCCACTTTTCTCTTTCTCTTCTAGAAAGATTGTTTCCTCCATTTTAGTTTTTGAGCTTCATTGAGAAATTTGTGAGTTTACCAAACAATGTAGAACTTCTTATTCACCCAATCATAGTAGAAGTACTTCACTTTTTGCTCTTGTTCATTCTAGAGTGTGGGGACCAATCCTTGCAGTTTCTCTCTTTAGCACTCGTAATGTTGTGACATTTGTTGATAACTAAACCAGGGCATGGTTTGATTGATTCCGACATGCTATGGTCAAGAATGGATATGGACAATGTTAAGCAGATCATACTCTCTTTGTCAAGCATCAAGATGGTAAGGTGATAGCTCTCATTGTCTATGTTGACAATATTGTAGTAATAGGCAATGATCAGTGTGAAATAAGTCGACTAAAGAACTAACTGAGATGTGAGTTTGGGATTAATAATCTGGGCCAGTTATGGTACTTTCTTGAAATTGAGGTTGTTCTATCCAAGAAAAGCATTTTCTTGTCACAAAGAAAATATGTTCTGAACCTATTATAGGACATTGGTATGATGGGTTATAAACCTTGTAAGACACCTATCAATCCCAATCACAAATTGTAGGAAGATGAGGATGATCAGTTTATTGATGTAAGAAGATATTAGAAATTAATGGGGAAGTTGATTCCCCTCTCATTGATTAGACTTGACATCACATATGTAATTGGAGTTATAAGTTAATTTATACATGCACCCACTATAGCTCATCTTGAAGCAATATATCAAGTTCTTCAATACTTGAAGAGAAATCATGGCAAAGGCCTCTTGTATAACAAAAGGGGTGACATTAGAGGGGACGTAGAGTGAGGAAGATTCATATCAGACATGAAGTCCACATAAGGTAATTGCACATTTGTTGAAGGTAATTTTGTGACACAGAGAAGTAAGAAGCAGCCCGTAGTGGCAAGATCTAGTGCAAAGGTAGAGTTTAGATCCATGGCTCATGGAGTCTATGAATTCTTATAGATACAAGGTCTGTTGAAAGTGTTAGATTTATCTCTTAAGGCCCAATGAATCTATATTGTGACAACAAGACAATAATTAGTATTGTTCACAACTTGATTCAACATGACAGGAAAAAACATAATGAAGTTGATAGACACTTCATCATAGAGAAAATGTGATCTGGGAGATCTATACACCGTTTGTGAAGATTGGGGATCAACTAGCAGATAACTTTAAAAGAATTGTCGACAAGCTACGTATGAATGATATGTGCATACCAGCTTAAGGGGAGTGTAGGAATGTAGTAGGATATGGTAACATACATAATACTCATGTAATAAGGACATTTCTATCTAAATACATTTATAAGGGCATACTTGTTATTATACAATATAACCCATGAATTTTTGTATTTTTAGAATTACTTAAATAGATGAAGTATGAGAGAGAGAAAGACAATTTTCCCTCCATACATATTCCTCCTTCTCCCTCTACTACTTCTTCTTTAACCAAACTAACCAATCCATCCTATTTCCACCTTTTTTTTTTCTTTTTCCAAGTTATGTTGGTCTCAATCCAACAAAATCTTGCTCCATCACTAAATTTCTCGAAAGAAGAACAAATGCCCATCAAAACAACCACTCATAGTTCTTTCTAACAACCACTATACTATCCCACCCTCTAATCCTACTTGATATTCACTTACCATGGCCCTATTCCACAATCCCTCGTTATCTTTCCTAAATCTACAACAACTTATGCAACAAAATTATATGCAGCAATTTTACACATCAACGACTCAATTAGCCTGCATTCTTTGGCCATAAAGTCTCCTATTATCTTACCAAGTGATATTTACCCCCTTCCACATCCTTTGTTCAAAAGAAATCCTTTTGAAGCTTTTCAATTTTTTTTTGCTACTATCATTGCATCTTAAAGGACATGTACAACAGAAAGTTTGAGAAATTGCTCCCCACAAGAGCACTCTGGACAAAATTTAGAACTATCATTCTTCTCTAAATGTCCCTTTCTATATATGAGGGTTGTTTTGATCAACCAACAAGGCCAGATTTGCAAGCTTACTACACGCTTTAACCTTCACTAAGCGTCTAGATTTTGAACCCCCAATATCATTAGGAATGTCCACTTCATCATAGCCAAACCCCACATTCCCAAAGGTAACTATCATTAGTTTAAAAAACATGTTAATACAAAAATGATGTATAATCATTTCAAAAGAACTATATACATCCCTTGATGTAGGATACCAAAGAATTAGGCTCCTACAAGAAATATATTGGGATTTCAAGAATTAAAGAAAGAGTATCAAGAATTCAATTTAAAAGAAATCAAGAAACTAGAAAGATTCAAAAAAACTAGAGAGACTTCAAGAGTGCTAGAAGAGAATAAATTCAAGAAAGCTAAGAAG
>JAOXJP010021305.1:0-17280 GCA_025762735.1 Platanus orientalis | reverse complement strand
ATCTGGTAAATAAGATTTAAATTTTTAATGCATTGTTAATTGAAGATTTTAAAATAAAGAGCACATTACCTATTTCTGCAATTGAGTCTTTGTAAGCTTCTAATTCATTGAACGGAATGAGTTGGTACTTTGGTGCCTCCAATTGGTTTTCATCGTTTGGAACTTCTTCAATTATTGCTCTAGAATTTAAGATCCATTGATATTCATGTGTTTCAGTTCTATACTTTGGATCTAATGGCCTCACATATGCATTGCTGATGTAATATGATCGAAAAATGTGCAAAGTATCTTCTCGTGAGTCAATATCCTTATCAAACATCGTAGCTTGCACTCGATTTCCCTGTTTAGTGTAAAAAATTGTAACGAATAATAGTTTTTAGTTAATTTCTTTGTTTAGTATAAAAATTGTAATGGATAATTTCTAATAAGAAATTGTAAAGATCAGAAAGATTTAAAGAATAATCGGAAAGTAATAAGAAGAGAAAGAAATTAAAAAAAAGAAAGACAAAAGATAGAAATAACTATATTACCTCTGGGTCAATTAATGTTAAGCTTTAATACTTCACTGGTGAGCATTGGCCTGTTCATTTAGGGGTCTTGTCTGCAATGATCATTTTTATTTTCCAATTCCTTGTACTTGGAGTGATATCTTTGATTGATGTATAAGCTGTCCGCATCTTGAAAGCTGTTCACATACGAAGATGTTAAATGTGTAAGTAATAAACCCAATGCTAAAAAAAAAAAATGCAAAGCGAATCAAAGAATATAATTAAATATAGTTACCCATATGATATTAATCTGTACATGCTAGTCTTAATAATTCTATATATACAATATTTTTTGTGCAATTCTTTTCTGATCATTCAGTTGACACTGGTCGTATTAAAATCTTTATTGTAGATGCTGTTTTAACTCTTGATAAAGCCACATATAATTGACCATGTGAGAAAACAGGCTGAGGTAAATATATTTCAACAAAATCCAATGTTTGCCCATGTGACTTATTTATAGTCATTGCAAAGCTTAATCTGATCGGGAACTGAGTTCGTTTGAATGAGAAGCCATTGTTCTCATTAGCATTTGGTAAGAATGGGATCCGTGGAATAAAGACTCTTTTCCCGATATGATGCCCAGTTGCAATTATTGCGTCAATGACATTTCGATCAAAAGCTCGACAAATCAGACGTGTTCCGTTGTATAGTCCTTTTGAAGGATTAATATTTCTAAGCAGCATGATGGGACAATTTTTTTTCCAGTAATAATTCATGTGGAGGAAGTCCATTTGGGGTTAGAGTATTTAGAAAATCCTCCATAACTGATTGTTCGGATGCATCTATTGCTTCGTCAAAGCTATAATATCGCTTAAGCTCTCCAGGAAACCTATGAATTAGTAATGCATTTATTTCATCAACATAACTGTTCTTTGGTGTCAATATGGCACGATTCATCATTACTGAAATATTTATTGAATATTCATGAATATCATGGAAAACAATATCTATTAAATGATCCAAAGAAGTACAGTCATCTTCGTAGGGAACAAGCATGCCACCAGGAATTTTTATGGTTTCATCAATTGTGGTTGACAGCATTCCATTGCCGAATTCTAACACATAATTTAAAAATGCTGAATCGAACCTGACTCGCATATTTTCAGTTAAACGAAGTTTGATCAATGTAAGCCATAAATAGGAAGAAACTAAACTGACGCCAACTTGTTCTTGTCTTGTTCCTTTACCGACCACAGGTAAAACCTGACGAAAATCTCCACCGAAAACAATAACTTTGCCACCGAATGTTAAGTTTGTGTCATTGATGTCTCGTAGCATTTTATCTAATGCTTCGATGTGCTGTTTTCTTGACATGGGGGTTTCATCCCATATTATTAACTTGGCTGCACGTAGTAGTTTTGCCAAAAAATTTTGTTTACTGACTCAACATGTGCTATTTTCGTCAGTATCTAGTGGAATTTTAAAACAAGAGTGTGTTGTTTGACCTCCAGGAAGAATGAATGCAGCAACACTAGATGAAGCAGTTGTAAGTGCTACTAATTTTCTTGATCTTACTATGGCGAGAAGCGCCTTGTACAAGAATGTCTTCTCTGTCCCTCCAGGGCCATCAACGAAGAATGTAACAGATTCGTTTGAAAAAACTTTTTCTAACATTAAATTATAGACATTCTGTTGTTCACTATTAAGGGCTTCTGATGCAATAATATTCTCTTCTGGAATTTCAACTACCAATTCATCATCGATGTCCCTAGATTCGAATGGGTCTTCATCAAAAGAAATATCTTCATTAGAAGATGAAACGAATTAATGTCTTTTCCCATTGATTCAAGTGTAAAAGAGATTAAGCGTAAGACTTCCATTCTTACATTTGACATAGAATCTTTAGCTGATCTAAAATCGGTTGACATATCTTGTTCAAAATGTTCCCATAGCTCTCTTGGATTGGTTGGATTACAATAAACTAAGATAGTTGCAAAAAATCGTCTCAAACTGGAGGGTATATGATATAGAGATGCTTCATGTAAACAATCTTCTAAGCTGTTGTCTCTTTGTAACAAACCATGCATAGTTGCTGGCTTACGGAATGTTGGAGCCACAACATTATTAACTGTTCTCAGATCTTCAAACGATAAAGGTCCTCTTACATGATTTAGCAATATTCGTAGATAATACCCCTCACATTCGAATAGATTTGCTGTAACAATTTGTCCTATAACAGTTTTCTTCTTCCGATGAGTCCACTCTTTGTGCTGTTGACTCCAGACATAGAATTCTGAAAATTCTTTGTACAACAACGTCCTGGCATTCTCATCCACTTGGTTTAATGCAAAGAATTCTGTTAACATCGATTTCGTAGATCAATCAGAGTTGAGAACATTGATTAAGTCTTCATTTGCTCTAAAAGTAATTTGGTGTTGATCTTCAAGATGTAAATGTAAACTATATACTGCTGGGTACATCTCATTTACAATGAAGCCGTATATTCTCTACATAGCTTCAGGTGGAGCAATCCATCCGGCTAATTGAAATTATTGGATTTCATCAATTTGTTGATTGTTTTGTTCAAAAACCTAGTTGAAAGCAATGTGATCATGTCCTTTGTAAATGTACTTATAAAGATATTTGATTGCTTTTATTGTAAAATAAATCTCGACATTAATGTGGTAGTAGAATGTTGCAAGCAAATATGGATTATATGGAACGACCCAACGGTTATCCAGATTATGCCCTCTCACTTTGACATTTATTCTATTGTTAGAATGCCTTTATATTGGGAAATAATCATTTCCAACAATTGTGCTTGATGCAAAAATTTTTGGGTAATGGGTTTTGCAGGAACCATTTTTTTCATGCAAACATTTGTTGGATTCAACACTCCACATGGTCCATGCATCAGACAACGGCGTTATGCAAGTGCAAATTCATATTTTTATCAAGTATTCCTACCGATACAATCTCATTAAAAGATTCGAATGCATAGACTTTACAATCTCTGTAATATAATTAAAAAATGCGCATGTGGAAGCCCTCTTTTTTGGTGCTCAATAACATATACATATGCTGAGACTTTTCCAAATATCTGCCACTTGAATAATAGATCATTTAATTCTTCTAATTTTGCATGAAAGACTCGAACAATCAGATCAGGACGATTTTGGCTCTCCTCGTGCATGCGTAATTCATTTGAAATTTCTTTCCAGTTTGGATTGCACGTCATTGTAAAAAAAATGTCTGGTTTACCATAACGCTGAACTAAAGCCATCGCTTCCATAGATCTTTTTTTGCATGTCTCTTGGACCCCCAATAAATGACGAAGGTAGAATAATTCTTTTTCCAACATTAGAAGCATTAATTTCTCCAAGCGTAATGGTATCAACAATACCTTGATGTAACTTAGATCGAATATGTTGCTGTTTGCTCCAGAAATAATCTAGTCTTGACGTCTCGATCTTGACATACATATCAACAACAAATTATTGCAACAGACGACCTGAAATTAACAAAATTGATCTGACATTTTCTCTGATTTGCAATTTAAAGCAATAATATTCATGGCACGAAACGATTGGATCCTTCCTTTTCTGTTTAATGCTACAGAAGTTGAAAGGAAAATAAATATTATAAAATTGGATGTTTACAAACTAAATACAAAATAGGGAAATTGAGATTACACTCTAACTTTGTTGTTCTCTTGTAAGTAATTCTTCTGCAGACATTGATTGATGAAGATCTATTGAATGGGTTGTTACATTACATATTGATCTGCTTCCTCTAGTAATCCTTTTAATGCCTTGATGCCAACCAACATCGCCAAAAGGAAATAATAACGGATATTGAAGTGGGTCATAACAACCATAATAATAATGAATTATATGATTTCCACCAGAATGATTAAAGATAAAAATGTCCTTCCCTCTCAGTTGATCTGTATCGTCATTTTCTACCCATATTGCTGCAACTTATGAAGATGTCGGGGCATGGAATACACGTTGATCTAGGCCAGCATCCGATCTTATATGGATTACTTGATTTTCCAAATTCGATAAATCACCAAGAAACTGAAAGAACAAGAATACGGATTGATGCAAAGAATATCGATGAGTTGAGCTACAATTGATGGATCTATTCTATTTGAATCAGAAATGCAATTTTCTAATTCATGCTCCATGTCATAGAAATACAATTGGAGATAAGAAGGACGACCATTTAAAAGAAGCAAATCATTGATATAGTGATAGATCTGTCCCTGAGTTTGGAAGGTATAAATTCCTCTATTTTTTCTGCAAAGATCTATATCAAATTTGACTCCAAAAGATGTCAAAGTGAACTTGTTATTATAAGTCCGAATATAGGTCCTAAAATGTGCAGATCCATATGTGAAAGAGGTCAACAGCTCATAAAGCTGATCGGGGACATCATTTATGGTTAAAGAAATTGTCCCATCAGCACAACAGAAACCGTTTGTTTCATAATAGAATCGCTTTGCTCTATAATGTCTGCAATAAGGCACATCTGGCAAAGAATATGCTTCAGATGGCATGGCCTTCAATAATTGTCTAAGTCTAGCCAAACGGTGATGCTGTTGACCTATTGTGTTGAAAAATGAAAATAAGACAATAGATGAAAATATGTCAAATTCTTTGAATGATCTGAGTAAGGACTCTACAGGAACAATAGCAAGAGTTGATGACGGGATTAATAGAATGTTATAATTATATAATTGTTTCTTACCCGTACAAGGTGTCGGTATATTTGTTTCGGAGCTTGACTCCCCTTGTACAATATCAACACTAGGAGGAACAAATTCTTTATAAGACAAAGCCAGTTCAACGATGTCATCATGAGCGTTTGAAATTCGTTGTCTTTTTGATACTTCTCGTAAAAGACTAAATTCTTGGACGTTGTCTATACGTCGGACATCATCATTTGAACGTTCTTTAGTTGACGTAGTCATTTGATCCCCACCAAATAAAGCGGAATCGCCATGACCAAATGAAGCGGAATCATTTAACTGAATCAGATTGCTTTTAGATGTTTTTTTAGCATATCTTTCTCTCTGTTTCCTACGAACTTCTTCTTTTTTCTCTTCTGGTAAATCTCTATACAAGATTCTCTTTGTAGGTTGTTTTCCATGATCTTCAAAAAATAGTTTTCAAACTTAGGTTTTACAGAATTTAATAAAATCCTTTTAAAACAAAGATTATGTAACTAATTAACACAATCTTACCAATTCTCATTATGTTAATGAAAGAAACGATTCTTCCAAATTTTGGATATTGTTTCACAGAAGGAAGACTAAATGAATAAATAACAACTACTATGCTTCTTAAAAGCTATAAACAATTCCATTGATTTCTACATGAAACAATACGTACGATCGAAATATTTATACTTCAAGTCAACAAGGAAATAAAAATAACAAAATAATACATCTAATATTTTGGTAGAATAATTTTTTTCTTGCAACTTCTTACAGATCCGAAGGTTTATTCTTCAGATCTGTGTTTGTTTGTTTGTTTTTTTAATCTTGTTGCTGAGTTGAAATTTTTTATTTTATTTTATTGGTTGATTTTTATTTTATCAGCTCTCTTTGTTTTCGTGCCCGTCTCCTCTCTCTCTGTCTCCTAACATTCATCCTTGACAGCCTTCCTCTCTTCCGCACTTTTTTTGGTTTTTTTGTTCTCTCTCTCCTTGTCTCTGTGTCCGTCTTCTCTCTCTCACTGTCTCTTTCTCTTGACGTTTTAGTCTAGATCTGTGAAGCTTTGCCTCGGATTTGTTGTTAGTTGTGTAGTTCTTCTACAAGTTTATCTCTATAGGGTTTTTATTTTTTGAAAATGGTTTTTTTTTGTTTTTGTTTTTTTGTTTATTGATTGATGTTATAAACATATTCAGATCTTTGTTTTCTTTTTTAAAATACCTTTATCATAGTACACGGACCCTAAAGTATTTTATGATGGGACGAGCGACAAACGCTAGACCAAGTGACAGTGCACGACATCCCTTCCAAAAATCAATTTTATAAAATTGCCCTCGTCTCTGCTAAACCCGACGTGGTGGCTTGAACCCAACTTCGCGTGATAAAACTGTTGGATTGAAATCTTTGTATTGGTGCGCTGAAGAAGCTCGTGTACCAAAAGTAAAAAATTCAGCATTTATTTTTATGGATGGAATACGAGTTTATAATAGAGTAGATATTCTTCAAAGTCTGGGGTATTGAAAGAAAAGGTCCAGGGGCATATGGTCCCACATGCTGGGCATACGTAACATCCCCATGTGACTCTAATGTCCACGACAAACTGAGATATCAGCGGGTTTCGGCTTTAAAGGAGATGGTGATATAAATAAACATTTAGAGGATTTGAAATCGGACGGCTAATATTAAATCATAGACATGCATTTGTTGAATCAGAACCTAGAAGGTTAGATCTCGAAGTTCATTTTCAGTTCAAAATCCTTTATGCTATTATTGATGAATAAGAAGACACGTAACGAAACTCCTCCTTATTTGAACACCGCTAAGTCAGGGAGATTTTGGGCCACAAGGAAGAGAAAGGATCTGCTACACACAAAATACTATATTTTTCTGTGTCCCCACATCATATGCTGACACATTATAGTCTTGGAATTTGAGACTTTAAAAATAGGAAGCAAATGTTCATTTGAACACTTCTTTTTATGGTTCTAACCTTATAATAATCCATTTTGTTATTACCAACAAAAGAAAATCCATTTTGTGGGTAAACTATCTTTTCGTTCGAAGACTGTTTTTACCATTTTGATCCTATACACCTGACCTTTTGTGTGTGGGATATGGAGGGACAAGCTATTTTGGATGTAGCAGTGTAGGAAGTATAACAGGACTTTGGTTTCCATCCCCGGTCCCCACTCTCCCTCCATGCAAAAAAGCCTCTGCTCTCGCTCTCTGACTAAAAAAAAAAGCTTTCTGCGGTTCCGGTAATCCGCATGCTTAACTACAAAACGACTCGGAGTTCGAATCTTGTATCTATATTTATCAAAATATCCTTTATGGCTTCGATCTTATCGCGTGTGCCGGCATAGTATCTCTTCGGCTAGACTGGAGACGATTCGAAGCCAACAACTTTTGTTGACCCGAGTTCTTGAGAGCTGCGAGAGGGCCTCATATCCTCTGCTGAGAGTACGTCACTCGGTGCTGAAGCGATGACAGAGGCACCACATGGGTGGCGAAGGCTATATTACGCACTAAGGGGAATTGTCAGAAGTTGGAAGGGAACAAATCTGACATACCAAGTAAAACGGCGAAATAGGAAACAAAAGTAACTGCATATAAAATTCATTATGTGAGAGAGAGAAATGATTAATGAGAACATGTGGTAAGTAATCATATGTTGTTGTGCTTTTCCTTTTTCTTCTTTTTTTTTTTTTGGGGTATATCCTTCCATCCTTATTCCTAGTAAGTAATATATAATTAAGATCCTTTTCTGTTTACTTTCACGTGAGTTATATCTATAACACACCCCTAAACCCAAATCCCGATACGGTAAATGAAAGTCTATTAAAGGTCAATGCTTAAACAACTTTTTTGTTTATTTACTTCAAATTAGTGTTTAAAAATCAGTTAATTAACTCGAAAATTCAGCTAAATAACTTGATTGGGTAAAATTCTTAATTGACCAGCTGCTAAAATTTGGATGTTATCAACGAATTAGTCATTAGATGACTCGTCCGAGGACGAGTTTTCTAAATAATTCAGACAAGTTAAGAAACTGGTTGATTAACTCAAATTTTTTTTTTTTTTTTATCATAATAATACCCTCTAGCTCATTAAGGAAAGCTAAAATGTTTACATTTCTTGTTGTAAGTTTTACAACTACCCTTTTGTTAATCTTTTTTTTTTTTTTTAATCATAATTGTCCTTTTTAATATTTTTTACTATTTTATTATGTATTAACATTTTAAATATTAATATATTTTAATATTGAGTTACCGAGTTACTTGGATCATAGACTTCTGAGTCATGGGAACTATTCGAGTTTTTAAACATTAATGCTCTAACTAGTCTTGTTACTATTTTAAGTTCACAAGTGACCAAATTAAGCTTTGGTATCAATTGTTAATTTAATTTGTTTATGTGTAACAAAGTCAATTATTTATTTGTTTGTATGTGCCGGGGCCAAATGGTCCAAAACTCAGTGACTGTTTCTTATACGTAAGAATATATTAGGCAAGGAACACGTCCATTATTAGAGGGCAAGAGCGGGAAAAGATGACCTTTTCGCAAATTCAAAAATCACCTATTATTTGTTTCTGACTTTGGGTAACAATACCTACCAACTATTTTTCCTCAGTTTTATACACTCACTCAACATTAGTCCTTGACGTTAGTTCATATGAGGTAGATGATTCAACATTAGTCGTTTTCCTTTACGTAATCATTGTTATGAACTTATTTATGATTACTCTTTTGTCGTATCATAAGCAGAAGAAGAAAGTATCAACATAATCATCTCTAGAGGAATTTGAACTCAAGACCTTTTCCTAGAAAGACCATGTGGTAGCCACCAATGCTACAGGGTGTTGCCTTAACTCAATCATGCTGTATCACTCTACTAATCGGTATGATAACTAAAATAAATTAAAACTATATATATATATATGGTTAAAAGAAAATTACTAATTTTGCCTTTATCGTTTTCAATAAATTAAGGCATGTGTGAACTGACTTAGATTTTGTTTAAAACTTCTTAATCTCCTTCTGGCCGCTTTTGGGCCTGCATAAGTTACAAGTAAGCAAAATAGTTTTTAGTTGGCACTTATCATTTTGACTTTTTCTGACAAGTCATAAGTTGACATAAATTATTTTTCCAACTTCCTTGAGAAATAGTGAAGGGATGAATCTTGTGAAAGTCATTTTGCCGATGTCACGTGTGTGAGAAAAACTGACACATGTGCAGGAAGTAGTTTCAATACAATTTAGCACCTCATGTATGCAAAATAAATATCATTTTCTCTCGATATGACTTTGGGCAAAGATATGTTATAACAAAGTAGCATGTAACATGAACAAAAAACATGGTTTTTTTACTCTTTATTGTGGGTTGTTTTATGTCTTTCTGCAGTATTTTTGTTCACGCTACACACTATTTTGTTATAACTAAATCTTTGGGTTATGACTTTTGCTGACTTCTTCAAAAGTTCCTTTTAGAAGAGCTTTTTCACTTCTAGAGAAGTTTATCCAAACAAGGCCGTAGTAGAGCAAAGAAGCAGCAAACTATTAGAACCATAATAGTAATGCAATTTGTTTAAGACAATTCTCAACTTCTGTCGGATTTATACTTCAAGGAATTCTAGGAGCAAATATTATCAACTTGACACCTAATCATTGGGAGTAAATATATGACAAGTTCTACGAGCATAGAGAGTTTAGGATGTTTAGGAATCATGATAAAGTTAGAAGATGTCTATCTAGAGAGGTGTGCTGAGTAATCAGTGTGTGTATTATAGCGATGATATTAAATATAAAATAGTATTCAAAGTTATCCCTATTGCTCATACATCATTAAAGAAAAAGATAAAGCAAGGAGGGTAATAAAAAATTTAATCATCCCATGGACGACCACAGTATCAAATGGTATAGTTTATTTATTAATAACTTGGTGGATTGGAATTATAACTATTGCTTTCTAATTGCCTATTGCAACCTCGTCAATTTTATTGATAAGTGTACTCAATTACTTTGTTTTTCTCTAATGTTGATTAAGTAGCAAATTGTTGTATTTTTTGCTACATTATTTTCAATTGGATTAGTATTTACAGTAGACATCCTTAATTCTTTCATCTCTTGAAACTATCCGGTATTTTTTTTTGGATGAAAAATGAGATGACCCCTCTTCCGAATTCCTTTAGGCCTTGTCTGGTTGCCATAAAAAGTTTGTTTTCTCGTAAATCTTGCCAAAAAAATTCCGTAAAATCATTTTTTTAAGTTGTCTGGTTGCAAAGAACCAGAAATCCTCAAAATTTTACGATTTTCTCACATAACCAACTATTTTCTTTTCGGCAACCATAATATTTTCAACTACTCAAGGCAACCAAACATGGCCTTAGATTGTGAAACGTTATAATTCAATACAAATCTGGAAATTGATAATAACTTTATTTTTTTAAAGGAGAATTAAATTTTCCAAGTAAAAAAAGGATATTACTGGTAATGAGAAAAAAATAATTATGTCGTGAGTTAGTAATGATACATATTTATAATTAGAATCAATGCTCAACATTTAAACATAGAGTTATTAATTAACATAAGAGTAAATCTTGGACCATCTATAATTACATTAGAACTATAATTAAATACTGTCATTCCTTTCTTTCATCTTCTGAACATGTCTCTTTCTCTCATGTTAGGAGAATTGCAAACAAGGTGGCCCACACCATTGCAAAATTTGGTTCTCATCAGCTCAAGTCTTGACTCTTGGCACATGAATCCTCCCTTACGGTTACAAGAAGCGATTTATTAAGATTTTTTGACGTCGTTGTATTCTTTGTTTTAGCTAATGAAAATCCTTCTTTATTACATAAAATGAAAGAGCATCTATAACTACAAGATCAGGACACACGGCATTCAAACAAAAGATTGGACCATCATTTCTATAGTTCTCATAAAAGAGATAAGCTGGGTCAAGATTCAACATGATCACTTCAACTCACAACCCAAAAAATTCATGGAAAGAATGATTCAGTGGGGGCCCAAAAAAATGATATTATTATGATAATCGTAGTTGTTGAATTTTGACTTCAAAATGGGCTGGGCCTGGGGCTACCCAAATGACTGTTGATCCTGAATAGAATTCTGCGCATTATCTTTACATCATGATCCAAATATTGCACTGGTGTCTCATAAGTAAGTTTTCCAAAGAAATAATGAGATTCTAATACAGCGGCGCAATATAATTTTTGTAATGACATGAGAAAAGATGTAGAGCAGAAAAGAAGGGAGGAAGGGGGGGGGGACATGTGGCATAGAAACGTGTGGAAAATATGGGATGATATCGTATGTACCACACCCCTGATGGGACCACCCAAGGGGCGGAATCAATTCACTTTTTGGAGGTTTTTGATTCTCCCTCCTGAGTGGTCACATCAGGAGTGTGGTGCACTTGATATGGCACCGGAAAATATATTTCGTACGAAAAGCCGACTCCCACGTCGGCTATATGTTAAAGCCGCACGAGCTCAGTGTCCCACATCGATTTCAACTCAGAGGTGCACCTAGTAGAACTGGTGAAGACACATGGTACATTTGATGGACTTTCGTGAATGTGGTGTACGATTTCAAATTTTAAACACAAAAAAGACGGATTCATTTAATTCTGAATTTTGAGTAGAGAGATTTAGCCATGCCTAAGATTCGAACCATCCACCATGTTATAGAGGACTGTGGATGTGCAATGTGTCTTCACCATCTCACAGTTGGATAAAACGAGTACAGTTGATGCAGGAGCGGGTTTTTTTACTGGTTACGAAGGACCTAAGTCAATGCAGTTGAATTCTTGGATGCAAATGCTCGTGACAATTCAAATGTCAATTTTGGAAGAGCCTTGCTGCTAAAACTAAAAGAGTGTTGTTACCGCCCAAAGCTCCAAATTTGAGCTATGAGGGGGGATGCACCCTAGTGTCAAGAAAGGGACAGTCAGCTCAAGAGTTCCAATCATCTCCGGTCTGACCGAATAGATATCACGCTCATACCAAGCCACACAATGCCATAATAAGGGTACTTTGGTAAATACAAAATGCATATATTTGGTTTTTTTTTAATTGTTTTTGCAACAACCTCTCCCAAGGATCATGTGAGAAGTTGATTGGAACTGGCCTAATATCTCTCCCGTAAAACAGGGATTTCAACTTGAAATGGACAGTAATCTTACCGGTCTAAGTTGGTATCCCTGATAAAGGGTATTTTGGTCCATAAAACATAGGGTAAATATATAGCACCCCAGCCCAAATAATGTGCTTGTGTACCACGAAACCTTTTTCGTCCCTAGGGCCCTAGAGAGAATTTGATGTTATCGAACGACATTTTTACAAAATCACTCTTTTAGAGCTAAGAATCTAAGAATCACTTGGATTGTTACAAGAACTCTTTTAGAGCTAAGAATCACTTGGAATGTTACAAGATGAGATGAAACTAGTGAAAGGCTTCTTGCCAATTTAAGTGCATGCAGGATGGTTTTCAGCAGATGCTGGAGGAAAAGCTAATATTAGCATGTTGCGATCGTCAATAACACAACACGTATACAAAAAAAACAAAAAAAAACCAAATTAGGTGGACATTTATGTGTCATGCTGTGAACAATCACAGCACATTAACGTAGTTTAAGGACTGTAGAGGATCTGCACTCAAAAAGGGACATAGAGTCGAAAAAGAGATTGTGTGAATGTGGGTGAGATGGGACTACGTTGGTTGGCTTGTGCTGCTGAATCTGCTGATTCCATTGAAATGAACTTTCTCTCACTAGGCCAAAAGAGATAAGCCTTTCAAATTGAAAACTTAAAAAAGAAACCGAGGATTTCCCGCCTTACGAAACTCTTGAACCCTGCATCCATTCTATGATTGTGTCAAAAAAATTTCAATGAAAATCAAATTTTCAAACCCCTCTGGAATCGTCCCTTTTCTTCCGCTTTTATATGGTAACCGTTGCGCTCCTAAGAATCAAACTCACTAAGAAAAGCGATCGTCTAGGGCTAGTAATCGACTGGGTCCCCAGGCTTGCACACGTTTATTATTAACAATGATGGGCCAGGCTGATCCCATCCCTATATGTGATCCAATCCAAAACATTCGGGCCTGTCATTAGGGCTGCCACTTATCCAAAAAATTACCATGTTATGGTCCATATCGTATCCAAAATAAGCTTATCCGGTCCGTTTATAAAAACATCCGTTATAAACGGTTAGGATACGGATATACATTGTTCTGCTCCGGATAATATCCATTTCGTAAAAATATAACAAGATATAGAATATACATAGTAGATTATTGAATTTAACACTAATCTAACAATCATAAATAGCCTAATAACTAGGACCCTTAAAAATATATCAACTATTTACTTCATATTTGTTCCATCTTGATCCATGGCGGCACTCATAGGTATATGACTTCGAAGATTTTGGAGAGGATAGACATGGGGTTAGGGAAGAATGCATTGACAATTGTGACAACATATTGGAATTGCCTTTCTATTTTTTTCTTTTCTTGATATCTGAATCTAATTTGAAATCCGAATTTTTTAAACGGTTAGGATATGGTATAGTTTTATAATATTCGCTAGAATAGCATACGGAAGCAGAGACGCTCATATCCGGTCTGTTCAGCCCTATCTGTCATGCCGAGTCAAGAATTGCCAGTCCTATTAAATGTAACGGCTCTCGGCTGGGATTAGGTACGAACAGGTCCAAACAGACAAGATCTGTATGGTGTCAGGGGCGGACACATCAGCACTGTAAAAGTGTAAAACTTTTTGAAGGCACTTTTCACTTTTTGGCATTCATGTGTCCACCCCTGACGTTGTTCAGACCTTGTTCGTACCAAATCCCCAGGCTAAATGTAAATATATTAAAATGGTTTAAACCATTTTAATATTAAAGTAATTTATGATTAATATGTTAACCCATATGAAATAACTGAATACTTCAAAACAGATTTCCTATTGTGAAAAAGGCACCTGATGACCCTATTGTGCCAGGCATTGTGCAACACGTGACCAAAAAGCAAAAAAAATCACTTCTTTGCTCGTAGTGTATTTTTTTTTTTCACTGTTTGATTGCCAGGTGCTTTTTGCAAGAGGAAATCCATGTTGTTAATAGTCGTGTGTGTGTGTGTGTGTGTATTAGGGCTGGGTCATAATGGGGCAAGCTGGTCCGGAAAATTAGCAAACCAAGCCCATCAGACAATACAGCTAGGCTAGCATTGGGCCATAAAATCTAGTCAACTAATTGCAGAAGGATCTCAATGAGGTAGCCAGATGCTCGTTCCTATGTTGGAACAAAAAAATGAATAGCTCTTCAGGAAAACTAAATCAAGAATGCCCACAAAATGACAGCAGGACAGGAAGAAGCTGATTTCCACTCTGCATTGCACACTCACCCTGGACAATGAATGCGGGGATCAAGGTGCAACGCCTGGGAGAATAATTGTGTTCACGGGGGATTTGAACTCGCGACCTAAAACCTGCTCTGATACGATCTTGAATAACGCAATCAACCATCTCTCCTAAAACCTTAAGGTTGTAGGAGAGGTTAGAGTTAATATACTTAATATATATCAAGTAAATATTAAGTATTAGAGCATGCTAGCTCATAGGTACTGGCAACAACATCAAGATTATGCAAGATCGATGGATCCCAAATTCTAAAATTCTGACAGAATTAGGAGATTCTCAACTAGATGAAGCCTACAAAGTTAGAAATCTAATTGATAGAGACTCCAGGATGTGGAAAGAAGACTTTATCCAGTCTCACTTTGATGAGATCACATCCTCCATAAATTTTCAAATTCATTTATCAAAAGATGAGCAAACTGAAGAAGATAGGTTACTATGAACAAAGACTCCCTTAGGAAAATTCTCGGCCAAATCGGTTTACAGATTACTTTTTGATCAAGAAGGATCCACATCATCTAGAGATGAAGGGGATAGAAAATTCTGAGCAAAATTTTAGAAGGGAAAAAATCTCTCCCCGTGTCCCCCTCTTTGTTTGGAGAGTGTTCAATAACACCCTCCACTTAAAAGCACGATGGCAAGATTCATCTTAAGTTGCGATCCACTTTTCCCAATATGCGAAAAAAAGAATGAAACAACCACGCATCTATTTTTTGAATGTGACTTGGCAAAAGTGATATGGTTCAGCTCCTCATTTGGACTCAGAATTAAGGAGAATCATAAATCTCCTTTTGATTGGATAAATGAATGGCTCCACACCCCCCATCATCTCAATATGTTTTAGCTAGGATCAATCATCCAATGGTGCATATGGAAAGCAAGGAATAGATTAATCTTTGAAATAAAGCCGGTAAATGCAAAGTTCATATTAGTCAGTGTCTTGCAGATGGTTAAAGACTACTTGTCAGATTCGGCAAGCCAAAGCTCAGTCCCAGATGAACTGACAGGTGACTTGGGAGACAACCCCACCTACAGGTGGAAACCCTCTCCTCAAGACAGCTTCAAAAATAATGTAGATGGTGCAGCTGGAAAACATCATGCAGTGGCTGCTCTCATCTGGGATCATAGAGGTTACTTCATTCAAGGGGAAACTCAAATATTACCCCCTTGTGATCCTGAATAATCTAAAGCTTTGGCATTCCTCCTGGGTATTCAACTAGCGAAAGACTTGCTGAATAGAACCATTTTGCTTGAAGGAGATAATCAGGCGATAGTGAAGCTTCTATCTAATACTAAGGCTCACACCCCATGGAAAATTCAAAACATTATAGCTGACTGCAGATCCATCATATTAGCTATTCTCCAAGTGTCCACTTCCTTTGTTCCTCGTGAATGCAATAAAGCAGCCCATGCTTTGGCTGCTATAGCATCAAAGGAATACATTGCTCAAAAATGGAATGGCACAAACCTTTCTCAAAGTATGTTCTCCATTCTAAAAATGGACCATTGTAATCAAGAGGATTCAGTTGAATGAAATTTAGCTAAAGCTTCTTGCCAAAAAAGGAAAAAAAAAAAGAATAAAGGGTCTGTATTTGTCTTATGTAGAAAGAGTAATCTGATTTAGCACCGTAAGACGGGTTGAGATGGGCCGGGCTTAAATAAGCCCAAACTCAGCTGAAGGGTAACATGTTAACGCATACTTGGCCCAAGCCCGAACTCAGCTCAATTTAAAAAATAGGCTTCAGTTAAGTTTGGACTGACCCAAACTTAATGCCCGGCGGGCTGAAATCGGACCAAGTTTGGGCTGGACCAATCTTAACAGCCCATGGTCCCAGTTCATGCAATTTTGGACCAAGGAATACCGAGTTAAACTGAGTTCTACCTGAGTTTTAACAGATTCACACATGGCCAAATTGGGTTTTGGGCTAGGCTGGGACTGACAAAAACTTAGCTCAAACGAAATTAATAAAAATCAGCCCGTCCAAATTTCTAGCTGAACATATTGAGTTTTGGGCCAGCCGGGCCCAATTTAGAGCCTTAAGTAACCTTATAGTAAACATGACTTTTTTAAAGGTTTCAATGTATTTGCTCTCTTCAAAGTAGACGACCATGTTCATTCCTTCTCGGTGGAAAGGCTTAAAGACCAAAGTAATGACTCCTTTGGTCCCGTCTCAATGTACATATTAGTCCTTGTCTGCCACTCACACTTAAAAGATATTAGGCCCAAAGATTAAGTGGATGATTAAAGAAAATTAACATATGATTACCCTTAATAAAAGGGAACCCAAGCAAACTAAAACATGGGTCAGCATTTCCCTTAGTAATGATAGAATTTTTTATTATTCTTTAATCAGCGTAATCAGTAATATTCAAACCATAACAAAGACTTCTTTGACAAGGTTCTCGTATTCATGCGGCAAGTTGTAACCAGCAACACTGCAAGGCAAATGGTCCCCACCATGTCCAGTTGAAACTGGTGATTCCAAAGGAGTGCCCTTTGAGGCTCTTCTCAAGGCCGAAGCCTGTACGAGTCGACCATGAAACTGTTGAAATGTGAATGGATAAAAAATGCTCACCTTAACGAATGCTAACCACTGCTCCTTGTCAGGTGGCGGGCACATCAGCGCCGA
>JAOXJP010021294.1:0-17280 GCA_025762735.1 Platanus orientalis | reverse complement strand
GCATTATATCATTTAAGATTAAAATATATTTGAATTCAAAGCTAAATGCATTAATGTATTAAATATAATATTATATCTACTAACGGTGGAGCATTTAAAGTGCACATTTAATGCTTATGACTGTTTTAACCCTTTGAATTCTATAACGCATGCAACGGTCATGAGAACTATTACAATAATATTATTTTCATTGTATGCAATGTCCACTCATAATTAAATATATTATTTTAAAAAGGTTTTGTTGACTTCCAATCGTTTCTATATATAACAATAAAGGAAAGCAATGATTCCCTTATTAAATATATATTATGTTGAAATTAAATAAAATACCAATAATTCTCCCTAAATTCAAAATAATAAAATATAATCTGAGCATTTAAGATTTGTGCATAAGATGAAGGTATACAAAGATTTGAACTTTCACTTATATATAAATCTTCATGTACCAAAACATGTAGTGAACTATGTCTTGAACTACATGTCTATAGTATACTAAGATTTAACTACAAATACACAATCTTAGTAGTGTTTCTCAAGGCTTACATGTTACGGCCATGTGTACATATCATGTTTATCAACGCTCTAGAAATAATCCACGTCTTATAGAAAGCAGCCTCACTCTCATACTGATATCGGTGAGTTTATCTGAGGTGTCACTGTAACTTGACCCTTAATCTTAAAGATCTATAAACTCATTAAAAATATTATTGATCAACTCAACTTCCACAATGTTACATTCTCAAAATTTTCACTAAATTCATGTCATAGGAACGAGTAAGATGAACTACTTTTCATCTTATATTACTTAGTATTTTTTTTTGTATATTACTCAGTGATTTGTTATCCCATTGAATCGTTATGGTTGAGTTTCAGTCACTGACAATTTTTATATAGGTCTCAACCACATTCCTTTTAACATTTTAGCTAATATCTCAATTGTAAGACCTTTAATAAATGAATCAATCAACTATTCCTTTGACTGCACAAATCTTAGGGCATCACTCAATTCCTAAAAATTTATTTCACAACATTATGCTTCATACTAATATGTCTAGATTTCATTCAATTTGAAAATATCATTTTTGGCACACCTTTTGCCAATAAAAATCTCATTCTTCAACCAAATAAATTTGTTGAATTTCTCATTGCATTTAATTTGAAAATCTCATATTGGCACACCATTTGCCAACAAAAATCTCATTCTTTGACAAATTAAATTTGTTAGATTAAATATAATTTTAGATTATATTTAACACATATCTAGAAATTTATGTTTTTATTAACTTTAGCATATCCAAAACATCATTTAAAATTACACTTAATTCATACTTATCATTACTATGGCCTTAATCGAATTTTCCATAATCTTAGTCACTATGATCATCATTTTTTTTAATACTCAAAAAATGCTCAAATTTCACTCATATATAATAAGTTTTTTTTTTTTTTAATTTTTTTATTTACAAACCTATTCCTAAACTTATGGATTTTCTTTATTTTAAAGAGTCTTGGGATTGAATGGATCGATCAAACAAACCATTTTTTTTAACAGCCCTGCACACAGTTGTAGAGAGTTATCAAATTTTGAAAACCTTAATTACTTCACAACTTTTCTTTCTTTTAATCATTCCAAAGAAAGATTAATTATAACCTACAATTTTGGAACTTCAAGCCATTCCAAATCGTGTAGAAATTAGCCAAAAATATGGGTTTAGAACCCCTTCACATGTAGGTTATAAAACCCCATAGAATCTGAAATTTTAATCAACCCTAACGCATATTATGTTTGTTCAACTTTTGAATGCACCATTCTACATTTACAATCTATATTCATATGCAAGTCATTTGCAAGCATTCAACACATATAGTATGTTTGCATCTAGCTTATTGTAGGTAATATCTTCACATAGATATATTCTTACTTGTTAGCATATACCAAGCATTAATCCCCTTTAAAATCACACTAACATGCAACCTATTTTCCCGCATATTATCATTTATAGAAACACATCACTAACTAATTTTCTGGAGGCATCATGACATGCTACCATTGAAATAAATCAAGTACTCCATAATGGATATATTCATATTTGTGTAAACATGGAAGTTTCTCAGTCCATTTAGTATCATCTATTTGTATTTACTATTATGAGTTAATTCCATATTATCTACAATCCACATTATTTTACTATTATATACAAACATTATATTATTTTTGATTTTTTTTAAAGAACATTAAAATCTTGGTAAATAATTCACAATTTATCATACACCTTATTGACATACATTTGACTCTACATATGGTTCAAGACCTGAGTGATAGCAATATAAGTACTCATTTAGCACAAATGATCATAATAAAATGATAACACCTCATATTAAAATCAATACATAACTCAATGCCTCCTCCACTGTGAAATGCCCTCTTTAACAACTAAATTTTAATAAAATTGCATAATAATCAAAGGAGTATAATTCATCACCCTTCTAGGCCAAAAAATTCTTATTTTTAAGTATCTGGCCTTTCCATTATAGAGTATATGAACCACCATACAACATACCCTACAACATATTAGAAACAACAATACAAGTGCTCAATCAATCACATTAGGCCATTTTTCAGGCATTAGTTCATTTTAGATTTATTTAATTTCTTGACTTATTTTAGGTATTTACTTACATTAATATGCTTGCATTCGTTAAAAACTCCATTAAAGTGTAGACCATTATTAATAGATCTATTCAACATAGATAACTATTTAACCCATTTTCTCCCTTACACTTGTACTCATTTCTTTTCTCATACCAACTCGTTGTATAATATTTTCTATGCATATATATGTAAATATAAGGTTCCCTCTTTAGTGTATTTACTAGAACCATATTTAAGTCTATAATCTGGTCGACTTTAAACCTAACCCAAATTCATATAGAGGTTTTCATTTCAGCTCAACCCTAGGGTAGTACCATACGAACAAGAATTTCACATTTAGGAACATCATATGCATTTTATTCACAGTTATCCCATGTCTAAAAGTTAGCAACATCCGTAAATAAAAATATATATATTAACAACTTAATCAGTTTTCTCATCAATTTATCATTTCTAACATAACATATACTTGTAAGGTGATAATCTACATACATGAATAACAAAACATTTATTACGAGATTTTCAAAAGTCTTAATTAATAATCTTGGTTATCGATATTTAACCTCAACATATCATTTATCAATTCACATTGAATTTTTTTTTTCTCTCCTTCTATATATATATAATTTATTATTATTATTATTATTATTTTGGTAAGACCACTTAGGCCTGATATTGCCTTATAGGGAGAACCTGCATTTCCACTGGCAACGAGGAACAAACATCAACATAATCCATTAGAGATACTACTTAGGGGACTTGAAACCCCGACTTCTCCCTTGGAGAGAACATACCACAAGCATTTTAGTATTAAATGATTTTTTTCATAAATGTATACAAATTACAAACAATAACAATTATATTTTTCTAATCCTTAAATAATTCAACCAAAATAATAATCACATAAATTTAAACAACCCATCACGATTTAAATATGATTTTTGACAAAAATATAAAATACAAAATCAACCAAATAATCTAGATACATACCTGGATGATATTGTTGAAATTTAAAAGAAACACACATACCAGCAAATCAAAGATTAAATTATTTATTGATGCCTTTTGCGGTATTCTACGACCTTTAAAATGAATTCATCAGGCTTTCTTAGTGTAATGACTTGATTCGACATCCACTTCCATGGAAAACACCGACTTACCATGCTAATTCTTAAACCAGTGCAACGTCTATTGCTATGAGCAGTACGATCTTTTATATGGATTAACGTCTTGAAATTGTTGGAAAATTTAGGGGATTGTCAGGATCATCTCTACTTGAAGGTGTAGTCTAGAGGTCGCTTTTTTCAAGACGTTAATCATTCCCTCTCAATGCAATAGGGTTCTGACGATTAAGTCTCCAAGATACAATCGAGCCACACTTTTTCTTCTTGTGTGTTGCTTGCACTTACAATGAACAACTAACACCACTTCACACATATTGCTCAGAAATATATATATAAAAGATAAATCCAAAATAATTATATTATTTCTTATAAGATACCCTTAAAACCCATCACTTTGTATATTTAGAAAACAAAGTCGCATAACCCATGGTTTTTCACACTTGTCTTTAACATCCAAATCTCTTTATATATATATTGGTAATAAAAAAAAATATTGTAACCATTCCTAACATTTAAAGCATTAATCCCAACATTCAAATGGTGTAAATATGCATATAACCATCCACTCACAAATGTGAGATGAAAATGTTTTGAATAATCAAATGTATGAAACAGTCCAAATACATAAAACGGTCTATTTAATAATAATAATAGAATGACCAAAACACATGTAACAACTTTTCTTTTCAATTAAATATTATTTAATAAATTTATTTATTCAATGTGTGCAACAAAATGGTTGAAACAATCAAAGCCCATTAAAATATTATTTAAAATGGTTTTGAAACCTTTAACACATGTAATTGTTTTTTATTTAATAATTTATTTATCAATAATGAAAGAAAAATAAATAATTATTATTTTGAATTAAAAAAAAAAAAGATTAACAATCTATCTTAGGTGTATATTTTAACTTGCATTTTATATTGGCTAACTAGTAAATTTTGCCCACAAAGCCAAAGGTCAGGTACAAGTCTAAGAAATGCTAGTCTAGGTAAATTGTTCTGAAGAGAAATATATTTGTTGTACATTGATTGCTACGGTTAGCATGAGTTGTTTGAAAAGACTAGAACATAATAAAATCCCTATATGAGCATAATAATTATTTTTATAACGAAAAAATGGGACCAAAACTTCCCCTCCCCATGGATCAACGTTTTTCTTTACGGTGAATTAGATAAGAAAATTTGAAACCAGATCTGGAATGATCTTTCCTTAATTCTCCAACCAATTCAAAGGCCCCTAGTATGTTTAAAGGATTGGAATCAATTATATATGGAACCGAAATGAAGAACTAGGGGGAATTCGAATCCCTCTATCTGAAGTAGTTGTAGCTAGAAATTTTTTAAGAAATAATAGCTTGGTCGATGTAGGAAATGTAGGTCTCCCCTTCTGTTGGTTTAATAATCAATAATCTTATATCAAAGAAAGACATGATAAAACAATAGCCAATAGCCAATGGAAAATTCTTTATCATGAGGCTATGAGAGAGATTATCTTTTCCTAGGGTTCATACCATCCTCATCTTGCTAGACCTAGATCCTATCCATGAACTTAGGCCACGCCCATTCAGATCCTAATGGATGTGGACAACTCACCTAGATTGTGAAAACCCAAGTCCAAAAAGTTAGGAATCCTCCCATGACAACCCCAAAGATTCAAAAATAATAAGAGGTTATCAAAATTACAATTAAATCTTGAAAAAAAAGCGAAACAAAATTGTTATGATGTTTTACTTTCTTTGCCATAGAAGAAACGAGATGCAATAAATCAACAAACAAAACGAAGAACAAAATCACACACAACACAAGATTTACGTGAAAAACCTCAATTTGGGGAAAACCATAGAGCCGTAGAGAAAACTTTCACTAGAACAAAATAACTCGTTAAAGAAGATTTACAATTTTTAAAACCTCTCCCTCCTTACATGCAACCCTAGAACAAAATATATAAATACCCCAAAAATCTTAATATATATGCGGATATGGTTTGGATCCGATTTGAAAATTTTCTATATTTGGGTTTTTCTTCGGGTTGTATCCGGATCAGATTTTGGGTTCAATTCTAGATGTTAACCCAAATCAAACTTCACACATTACAATCTCTCATTTGAAGTTTGATATCTTGTTACATCTACTATGTTTGTGAACACCATTCTTTCCTTGATGTGATTCCTATCTCTTGTGGCTAAACTGCTCCATTTTAATGCTTGAAGACCAGCTAAAGCTTTACATAGCTCCAGTTTTACTGCCGTGATTGCCTTAGTAAACATATCTCTAGGATTGTCATCCATATGAATCTTTTTTTAATTTCAATACCTTTTCTTCTAGAAGAGAACGTATGAAGTGATGACTCCTATCAATGTGTTAGGTCCTTACATGAAATGTTGAATTCTTTACAAGATGAATAGCACTGTGGATGTCACTATGTAACTTGATGTTCTCCTACTTCTTTCTCAACTCTTCCATCAAGTTTTACAACCAAACCATTTCCTTACTTGTTTCCGTGGCAACAATATATTCTATTTTAGTACTTGAAAATATCACTATTTTTTGCAACTGTGACACCCAATTAATGGCTATAGAACCTAAGGTGAAAACATACCTCATAGTACTTTTTCGTTTGTCAAAATCTTCTGACAAATTCAAATCCACATAACCTTGTAGGTTTAGTATAAACCCTACAAAAGTTAATGCAACTTTAGAAGTTCCTCTTCGGTACCTTAGAATCTACTTATAGCCTCCCAATGCATTTTCCTTGGCTTGCTTAGAAACCTGCTAACTACTCCTATTGAATGGACAATGTTTGGCATCGTGCTAACCATAACATACATCAAGTTGTGTACTGTTGATGCATATGGTACCTTGGACATGTAATATATCTCTTCCTGAGATTTAGAAGAATGCTTATTGGAGAGTTTGAAATGTCCTACCAATGGGGTACTGACTGGCTTGACATTTTGTATGTTGAACATTTTAAGGACATTTTCAATGTAGTCCTCTTGAGACAGCCTCAACACATGGTTTTTCCATATCTCTTGTGATTCTCATACCAAGAATCTCCTTAGCTACATCCAATTTCTTTATCTTGAACTCCCTTGATAACATATCCTTAAGATTATTTATTTTATGCATGCTTGATCCTGTAACAAGTATATCATAAACATATAAAAGTAATATAATATAACTATTGTCATACCTCTTGATAGAGCAACAATGATTTGCATGACATCTCCTAAAGTTATTTACTATCATGAAGCCGTTAAACTTCAAATACCATTACTTTGGCGCTTGCTTCAACCAGTATAATTTCCTTTTCAGCTTACACACCATTTTCTCCTTTCCTTTAGTAGTGTATCCTTCTTGCTGCTTCATGTAGATTTCATCATCCAAGTCACCATGAAGGAATGCAATATTCATATCAAGTTGCTTAAGATGTAAATCTTTTGATGCCACTATGCTCAACATTGTTCTGATAGTTGTCATCTTCACAACTAGATAAAATAATTTAGAATAGTTTATTCCTCTTCTTTGCTAACATCCTTTAACCACCAACCTGACATTATATCTTTTGGTCACATCGTTCTCATCCTTTAACTTGAAAACCCATTTTTTGGTCAGTGCCTTTTCGCCATCTGGTAGTGGAACTAAGTCCCATGTCTGATTGGATATTAAAGACTTTATCTCATCATCCATTTTATACTCCCACTCAGTCCAAGAATCAACCTCTAATGTTTCTTCATAGCATTTTGACTCACCACATATATCAACAATAAATAATATAGATAAAGAGAATACCATTGTATTGGTTTAGGTGTCCTGGATGACCTTCTTACTTTTGAAGTACATGTTTGAGGCTGTATCTACTGATCACCATGTCATTCTATGTTTGGTGCTTCATTCTCAATCACAACTTGCATATCATCATCAGAAATCTCCTCAAACTCCATAAACTCCTTTTGTTTGCTTGAAACAATAGCCTTGTCCTTATACAAAACTTTCTCATTAAATACAACATTTATGCTTCTTATGACTTTCTGGTTTTCATCATCCTAGTACTAGTAGCCAAATTCTTCTAACCCATATCTAATGAAACCACACAATTTGGATTTTGGATTTAGCTTGTCCCACTGATATGCATCAACATGTACATAATCTATACAACCAAACACTCTTAGGTGTTTAAGATTTACCTACTTTCTTGTTCATGTTTTTTCTAGGAGTCCATAATCCAAAGGTACTGAAGGTCCTCTATTCAATAAGTATGTTGTTGTGTTGACAACATCTGCCCAAAATTATTTAAGCAAACCTAAATGCAATCTCATGCTTTTGGCCCTTTTCACAATAGTTTGGTTCATTCGCTCTGCTACACCATTCTGTTGTGTTGTATTGGGGACTATCTTCTCTCTCCTAATCCTGTTCTCTGCATAATACTTTTTAAATTCCTTGCTATAGTATTCACTTCCATTATTCGACCTAAGGTACTTAAGCTTACAACTTGTTTCATTTTCAATAGCAGCTCTTCACTTCTTGAAGAAATCAAATATGTCAGACTTATGTTTAAGAAAATAAACCCACAGTTTTCTAATCAAATCACCAATAAAGATAACAAAATAATGTGAGCCACCAATAAAACACACCTAAGCTTGTAACACCAAATTTTGAGTCATTTTTTGTGAGGTTAAATTCGTTGAATAAATTACCTAGCCATTTTTAGAGGCTAGTTTATTATATTTTTATAGGTGGGGACTAATACTCCAAATCTAAAAGATTTGTTAATTAAAGTTGTTTGATACAGCCAACCTTTGATTAACTTCAAGTTTCTCGGCTTGTATTGTAAAGAAGAAGTTGCATAGAAGAATAAGGGAGAAGAAGAACTCTTTGGTTTTTATTAAATATAAATATGAAGATACAAGCTTTATCACTCAAACACTGGTAAGTTTACCTAGCCATGACCCGGATTATCGTAAAGCTTCCTATAATATCTTCCTTGGAGGACTCGCAAAGGTGTAATGGATTTGCTTTTCTCTTTTGGAAGAGAGGTGAACTTGTAAACTTTCAAAGGAATAGGGTAGGGCTTGCTTGCGTTTTTGAGAGTGGGATTTTCCTATATTCAAAGACTTATGCTTGTCAAAAAGCTCTCTCTTTCATGCAACTTCTGAGGTATTTATAGCAATAAAAACTACTTTGAAAAGAGTCCTCATATTAAGGGGGAACTTTATCTCACTCATGACTTCCTTTTAGGAATGTGATTCTTCAATCCTTATCCCAAAGATATAGGGATCCTTCTATACGAAAATCTTCATTCCTAAGTCTCCTGAGTGGTTAGGAAACTCATGGGAGTCGTGGCTATCCAAAATAACCAATCTGGAAGAAGATAACATCTAATTTCAGTTTCTGATTTCTACAGTGCGCAAACATGAAGAGTGCATTCGCACACATTTTAGTGACAAAGGTGAGTGGGTGAATGAGCTGATTCTCCATTCGTCGAGGCTAAAGTGGACGAATAGGATATTGTTTGTCCATTGACGCAAACTTTTCCAGTTTCTACAGTTGCCCCCTTGAAAAATGCACTGCAAGTGTAAAGAGAGACGGTACATTTTTTAGGCCAAAATAACAGTCTTTAGTTATGCCTCTTGATATTCTTTCTTTATTAGTTCCTGAGACTTTTCAAATTCCCTGTATTTTGACAAACATACCCTTCCACGAGTATACAAGTTTTCATTCTTCTTCCTTAGCTCATATTTTCAGAGTTCATTCAGTAGAATTCCCTGAGGCATCAAAGTTTTCTTTCCCAGCTTTTGAAAGTGTGAGTTCCTCTTCATTCTCTTTTCTTTCTTATGGATTATCATCTGATGTGTGATGAACTGCAAGAAATATCCATTTTCTTTCCTCCTGATCTTTTTTTCTCAAGTTTGGTTTCTTCTTGTACAGGGAGGAGAATCTTTGTGTGGCCAGGAGAATCATTGATAGGCTTTTGAAGAAGCTTTATAATAGGATTCCAAAACCTTTTGCTTCCTTTTTCTTGTTTAGAATTCCGGTTATCTTCTCCGGAGATGATCATCATCTCTGGTGGCTCATTTGCGACTTCCTGGTTTATCTAGTGAGTTGTCTACTTGAGTGAGCTATGAATGACTTCTCCTTAATTTCATTTGCAAGTTGAGATTCATACACTTGGTGTGCATGAATGTGATTACCTGATCATCATTAGCCCACTTTTTTACTCCATTCGTGGGGTATGTTTCTTACTTAAGAAAATATTGTTTCTTTTATTCCTTTCAGGTGATGGCACCCAAATGAAAGTCCTCCAACATGAGCAAGGGTGAATCGTCTACTTCTGCTCATATCCCTCCCAGGTAAATGAGACTTAGATCCTGGACCAACCCAAGATCGAGGCCTACAGCAAGACCAAGTCGTCGTCATGATCCTATGCCTATAATAATTGACTCATCGGACTCTGAGGATAATCTCCCAATAATTGACTCATTGGATTTCGAGAATAATCTCCCTATACTGGATCCTGATTTGTCGTAAAAATTTGAACCTTCCCCAGAACCTGAGCCTATTCTAGGACTAGGTACTTGTCTTTGGAAAAAGTAATAAGCTATTTTGAATTTTGACTCTCTTTTTATTATGCAGAGCTTTCCTTCGAGGATGAGGAAGTTCCACCCATAAAAGACTACAATGAGCACGAATTAGAAGATTTTCATGAAAATGCAAGGCAAACGCTTGATGCTCGTATCCACCTTTTGTAGGATCTTACTGACATGGAACCTAAGGCACTCACATTACCATGTGCCTGGGCCAGAGCCTTATCTTACCTAGATGATGTGGAGATGTACTTTAGGAATGTGGGGATTAGACGGACTATGGAGTCTCTTCTGAATTCATTAGCTGCTATAGTGCAGGCTAAAGAGACTTTAAAACTTTCTCAACCTACTCCTAATATTGAAGCCCTCATAGCAAAATTGGAAGCAAAAATAGTTAATCTGAAGCAAGACCGTGCTGAAGCAACTTGTCTAGAGAGTTTTGCAAGTGTAGAATTAGTGGCATTGGTAGATCATTTTCATTATGTTAAGTCAGAATATACACATCTTTGGAACCGGATGAATGCTTGCTACGCCATTTTGCAGGATAATGAATATGCGACTGAGAACAAAGAACATCTGATTGCTAAGGCTAGAGCTATTTTGGCTGCGAGGCAAGAGAATATTAATGATGAGGCCTATCATGAGTAGGTGACTGAGCAGTTTAACGCCGAGCTCGTTCTACAACAGCAAGTTCCCCTTAAGAACTTCGTGATAGGCTCAAAGCTTTCTTTTAATCTTCTTTGCTAGTTGAATATGCCTGCTTCCTTTATTTTAGATCATCGATGCATATGTAATCCTTTTGAATACTCTATTAATGAATTACCTTTCCTTTATGTCTCTATATTTTGTGTCCTTAAGATAATTGAGTAATTCAAAGTTGCACACTTACTTAAAAGGAGTACTGACACTTATTGATATGCAATAGGCTTATCAAACTTAGTCTTCTTTTTAGCAATATAAAACCAGATACTTCAAAGAATCTATACTCATGAAGCCTAATCATCTTGGAAAATTTTTGATTATACTCCTCCCCCTCCATCAAGTAAGGTTGAACCAAATTTTCATTTCATGGAAGTCAAACACATTGCAAAGATCAAACAAGACCCCAACCTTTCTGGTCTTCCTCAAAGAGTGATTTTTTTGCTTCAACGGTGGCAAATATAGATATATTTTGTCATTTGCCAAATTACCAACATGTGGTGAATGAATGGTTAAACATCTCATTCGCCCAGACATGTTTGGGTGAATGAGATTTATACTTCTCAACGGCACACCCTAATACGAAAATTCATTTTTTTGAGGAGGGATGATTACTGACGGTGTACGTTTCTTCAGTTACCTAGCCTTGGCAATTGGTGAATGAAAGGACTACCTTACCCCCACAAGTAGGCTGGTCCTTTTAAATTCCTTATGGTTGGACCAAATTACCCCTACGGGTATAAATGTTTGGTCTTCTTCTTCCTTAGCTCATTTTTAGAATCCGCAATTGGCAAGAGTCTAAGCTTTCTCTCATCTCTGATTCTTGGCCTCAAATCTTTGATTCTAATCCACCCAATCACTTCCTTTTATTCTTGCGATCAATTCAACACCATTTTTGGGTGTTTTCAACTATAGGAACCCTCTCTGGGAAACATTTTGAACCCAAAACCGTCCTTCTTTTACTTTGGTAAGTTGGGGGCTTCTAAACATAGAATATCTTAGTTAGGGAGTTTTTCCTTGCCAAGATAAGCATTTTGCTATAAATTTTGCAAGTTTGGTATTGTTTCAAGTTTCTTAGGCTTAAAAAATGTTCGGGAACTCTAGTCTTTGTCTCCAGCGAGGATTGGGTTTCCGGCGACCATTCGTCGCCTCTGGGTTGACTTGAGTGGTCGCGAATGGCTCTCCCTTCCTTCATTCACGGGTTGAGGTGTCTTTCATTTGCTCACTACTTGCTAAGCAGGATGCTTGGTGTGAATGAATAATAACTTAGTTATTCACCCACTACGAGGCATTATACTACCGAATTTATGCCATTGCAAAAATGTGCACGAATGTGGAACTACAAGTTACATTCGAGCACTAGAAGTGCTCATTCACACAAATTTTGTGATATTTGTATTTTATCTTGTAACCATATCTAATTGTGGCTTTTTTTATTTGCAAAGTAATGGCACCCAAGAGACGAATCCTATGCGATAGTGAGTGTCGTGAAAGATTTCATTCCCTAATCATCAAACTCACAAATAGGCTTGTAGTCAGGGTCTTTTTGATTCAGAATTTGTTGACCTAGTAATCGAGCATACACCAAGCCTGCCCGATTACACCAGAATCGTCTACAAGGGTTGGTGTTGCTTAAACGATCGTGCTTGTCGAAACAATTTAGTCCGCAAGACTTTACTTCCCTCTATTGAAGAAGGGGAAACTCTCAAGAACTCTACCACTAGTGATCTTAGGAGTTTAACTTGGAAGATCCGCTTGGGAGAAGCAAAGTGGGTAGGCCAGCTTTATAGGGGCTCTTCTTCTTTCTCAAGCGGTGGGAGTATATGGAAAGCTCTCATCGAACATTGCCTTGGCCATTACTGCATAGAGATAGATGTTGTTGGGATGGATGAAGCATTGCATGGTTCTACTGGCAGCTTTAACAAGCATCACAGGATAGTAGCAAAGGTGATCTCAAGGTGGTGCCTTGGCACCAACACCTTTTTGTGTCACTATGGTGAGCTAGGCATCTCACTATGGAAAGTCATTGGCATAGGCCATTTGCCTCTAGAAGGGAGACTAATGGAGGAATATATTTCTTTCAATGCTCACTTTGAATGCTCCTTACCATGTGCCGAAAGTTACCCTAAATATTCTCTGAATTTAATGACATAAATGTCTCGTATAGCAACTGGCTCAGACGCATTTGCCAGGGTCCCTCAGGTATGACTGCTAGAGGTAAACCTTTGCTGTGGACCAAAAATAATATTCGATGCAGCATCGACCTTGACAGTCCTACATTCTTAGCCAGAGTATAGGCGGCCTTTTTGAGTGGGTGGGCTCTCCCTAGCAGCATAGGTGAACGTATATGCCTTGGAGTATTCATTGTTGCTACAAACTTAGTTGATAGGATCCACATGAATCTGGGGGTTCCCAGTCTTTGCTGCTTGTATAGTGGCCTGTGAGACATCGTGGAGGTAGGTCTTTAGGAAGGTTGGATTGGGGAGAAGCTAGTGTACCTTCTCCTTCAGTATTTCTATGACTAGTTGGGGCTTCATTTCCCTTCCATTTACTAAAGGGGAGAGAAGAATCTCTGCACCATTGCAAAAATTTACACTTTGAAGAATCATCGAGCAGAGATGGTGCTACTGTCTATCGCTTTATTTTGCTTTACTCATAAGTTTGTCCTCATCCCAGACAACTTGTTTGAGAAGCAGACCCTGGTGGATGACGGGTCATTAGCAGGGGAGGCTTGGGCATATTTTTGCTCTCTTCGGAGTAGTGAGCTAGCATGGAGGAGGGACAGCCATTTCCATATTGAGGCTTACAACCCTCACCGATTTACTCACTAATTTTCATGCTTCAAAGGGCTCATTTCTCTCCTTGTGTAAAGACAGTGGGTAGGATGACTAGCTTGGAGAGGATTCAGGAGGCATACCTGTACTTCGTAAGATTAGGCATAATTAGTCGTGCGGTCATCCCTAAGGAAATGGCTAAGCAAGATAACATCAAATTTGACTATTGTTATGCCAAGTGGTGGTATAACTCATTCTTTTCGATTGTAAGATATAATGAAAATGTGGACAAATCCTGCATTATTTTTTATGATGGTCAAGGTACTATAATAATGGCTGACAAATCTCAAAATAAGACACTGACTAAGAAGAAGACGGTCGTCCCATAGCCTAAATGGTCTAATAAGCGGTCGTGGGGTCATCAAGAAGATACTAGTTCGGTACCATTGTCCCTTTTGGTCACTGAAAGAGAAGAAGAGCCAACTAAGCCAAAGAGGAAGAGAGGAGCAAGAAGTAAATCTTGTGGAAAGGGGCCATAGTGCATACCATCTCCAGATAGGGAAAGGGAGCTTGAAAGGATTTCTCCCATCCGTGAAGATGATTTTGAAGATATTGGGGGATACCCCATTGAGGAGCCTCGAGATACAGTTACCCGAGGTAGTGACATCCCTTTAGCTAGGGAGTTTGTGACAGGAGTGAAACCCTAGAGGATCAAAGACATCTGGCAAACATATTGCCAGTGATGTAGGAGTAGGGCTTGGTACAGCCTTTCAATCATTCTTCCCACACTTCTGCTGATGAAAGGCCTGAACTAAGGAGTTCCACAGGTAGAGGTGCTGCTCCTGTTAGATCCGGGGCGCTCAAAATACCATGAGAGCCATCGGGTATTCAATGGTACACCTTTCATCAATAGCTGTACAGAGTTTGCAGCGTAATCAGGAGGGATCTCGAAGCCTTATGGCATCATGGGGGCACTATGCACGAGCTCATCATTACCATGAGTGGGTATAACTTAAAATATAATTTCCTAAACTATGTCTTCCAAAAGGTGACTGGCATCACGCGCGAGCTTCAAACATATATCCACATTGGACAGGACATTTCCTTGGTGACTCGTGACTCTCTTCCCAGTTTGATAGAAAATATTAGGAAGGAATTGGCGACTATAGGAAGGAGTCTACCCTTTGTAATATCTGAATCTATACATGGGACAGTAGAGAAATGCTTGGGAGAAGATGAAGCATTTCATTTTGTAATTAAATACTCTCTTGCCACTAACCAACCTACTCATTTTAGTGACAAGCCAAGCAACGACGAAGAGGTAGTGGCCCAAGTCTAGCAAGCCTTAGCCGCATCACGTGATACTACGAGAAAGGAGCCTTATGTCCCATTTAAAGGAAAAGGTGTTGTTAAAGATGATAGGTCCTCACGCATTCCCAAAGAGGGGAGTTCTTCAAGCATTCTAGAGGTTGGGGGATCCTTTAGTTTGCTCCTTGAGCAAGAGCCATGGAATCTTCCCTTGCCAACACCCCTGGAAGAGCTCGTCGAGGTATGTTCATCGTATATATATATATATATAGCTTTAGTAATTTTTATTTCACTATTTTTCCATCTCGGATTCTTTTATCTTATGATTATTCTGTAATCAGGTCCTAGTAGAGGGTACAATGGAACCTGCACCTCTCGAGATGTAGAGACCAGACCTCGAGAGAACTAGCCCTAAGAGGACCACCGTAGATGAGCACAATGTCCCACCATCAGGGCAGATAGGTTTAGCAACTGAATGAGCAGATAAGACCTACCCTATTGCCACCCTTGAGGAACAATGAAATATAGTTGAATCAGTGTTGGGCATGAACTTTGATGAACTAAATTCCTCTCAAAATTCTGAAGCATTCATGGGCCTTCAAGTCCCCACCAACAACTTACAAGATGTGGACACGTCCAAAATGGAGGAGATGGTGGATTATCAGAGCTCTGAAAAGGATAACCCACGATGGACTAACAATTCAGGGGAGGATAACCTGTCGACTGATGAATCAGGAGGTATTTATGATAACCCGAGTGCATCATTAGTTGCCACCATAGGGGTAGATGATCAAGGGGTGGAAGATAACGATGAAACGATCTCAGCCAAGGGTGAATCTTCTGGTTTTGTTGGTACAGAGGTGCCTGAAGCTAATAATCTTCTTGAGACTGAGAAGACCTAGGACAAGACTGTTAGTGAAATGGACGAGCCTAGCACCGAGTTTCCTGGTAATGCTCCTGGTTCACCATCCGACCCTCCGATTGAGGAGGGAAGTAACACAAAGATAACTCAAGAAAAGAGCCTAGCTTGAGACGAGGTAGTAGTGAATGAAACTCCCCTTAAGCCAACTGCTGACCCACTTATGACGGAGCTAGCAGACGACAACTCATCCTAAGATGTGATGGTTTCTGAGAAAGGTATATATTGTCCCTCCCCTTGTGGTACTTGTGCCTTTATCTTTGTGCATTCTTAAGTGCTAAATTCTTCTTTTATTGTTAATCTAGCTATTCAAGAGAGCCTCCCTATGAGGCAAAAATTTGTCAAGATTCCCCTCATAAGCCAAGGTAAGTTTTACACCTCATCACAAAGTATACTTCTATGTGTCCTAATTGAGGCTTTTCTTGATTTTCCCAGATGAAATCGTGAGCACGGCTAGTGCCATTTGGCGCTCGTCCAAAATCACATTGACAAGTGTAATCCGGTAGGAAATGCTTGGCTTGATGATGACTTTAACACCCTCGTCACCTGACCTTGTGAGTACATGGGATGAGGTACTGACAAACCTTGCCAAAGATGTAGAAATCCACATTTGTAATGACGGATTTAGACGAGGTGTGGAAATGTATTTCAAATCCTTGATGAAGCAATCCACCCTGGCACTAGAGCTTACAAATATTGAATGCAATGTTGAAGCCCAAGCCAATCTGAGTGCCACAAAGGCTAAAAAGAATGCTTTAATGGAAGAACTTGACTAGGTTTACGACTCAGTAGTAAGCATTGATAATGATTTGGCCAATGCTAGAGAGGAGCTATTGAGGGTGTAGACTCGGATTGCGACTCTTTTAGCAACCCGAGAGGAGAAAGCAATGGAAGGAGCCACTCTTGAATTGCAGATTGCTACAGTTTCTTCCACCATGGATCGTCTTCGTGAGGAATTTGTCATGCGAGGTGATCAAGTTCAGTCCTCCCTAGCCATTGAAGAAGACTTATGTAAATGCCTCCTTTATGCTTTTCCAAAATAATGTACTCTTGGCATGATGTAAAACCCGTTTTGTTAATAGAAGAAAGAGATAAGGCTTTATGGTTTATTGTCTTGTCTTCTCTTGCCATTTCCCTCTTTTTTGAATCATTTTCTTTACTCAACATTTTGAATCATTTCCGTTCCTATGTTTACTTCGATCAGGTTGTCGACC
>JAOXJP010021273.1:0-17282 GCA_025762735.1 Platanus orientalis | reverse complement strand
AGTTTGGCATGCATAATATCTACATACCAGCTTGGGGGGGGGGAGTGTTATAATGTATGGATACATGGGATCATACATGTAAGGCTACGTATGTCTAATATTGTATAAGGGTATACTTGTAAATGCCCTTCTCTTACATCCCTCTTTCATAACATATAAAAGTATGTGGGAGTACACAACACTCTCCATGCATATTATATTCTTTCCCCAATTTCTCTCTTCTTCCTTTTCTTCTTCTACTTAGAGACCTAACAAATCAAGCACTAATTCATAGAAATCTACTATCCTACCCCCTAAAGAAATGTAGGATTTTTTCCAAATAGATATTCTATTATCCACTCTCTCAATCACCGGATCCCAAAAACATGCATAAGGTGAGAGACTAAGAGTTCCCTCCAAGAGGGAGGCCACGATACTTAAGAGGCCAATCTTCAACTTTGCATCCTAAGATGATAGCAAAACGGCTCATATTATCCCTATCCACATTTAAACCGGCCAAACAAGATTTAGCCCAAACAATTTTCAAACCCAAAATAATCTTAAAGGCTTTAAAAGTATACTTCAAGTTTTGATACAACTAGGCTCCAACTTCACAAACAAAATCATGTCATCTGCAAATTAAAGACGGAAAATAATATGATCATTGTCGATCACCTTAAATTCCTTGATCAAATTAACCCTAATAGCCGGACTCAAAAGAACACTAAAAGCATTAGCCACCAAAGAAAAGAGAAAGTGGGAGAGAGGATCTCCCAAACAGAGACCTTTAGAAGCCTTAAAAAAAAACCTTTAGAAATCTCATTGATCGATAACAATATTGTTCAACACACATAATCCATCTCCACCCAAGGCATTTCTTAGTGAGAACCAACTTGAGAAAGTCCCAATCCACACAATCATAAGCTTTTTCCAAAATCCACTTTACAAACAAGATCCTGCTGAACCGATCTATGCCCCACATTCACATATTCATTGGCTACTAGAATCCCATCCGTAATTTGATGCCCCTTAATAAAAGCCCCTTGAGCATTTGAAACAATCTCATTCATGACCATCCTTAATTTAACAGAAGGGGCATTGGCAACAACTTTATACATGCTACCAACCACACAAATGGGTTGAAACTTTGAAAAATTGCAAGCACCCTTCTTTTTTGGAATCAATGGGATAAAAGTCGCTTTAGCCCCAATATAAAATGTACCATTCTCAAAGAATTCTAGAAAATCCTTCATCAAATCATCCTTAATGACTTTTCAACATACTTGATAGAAACAAAGCGAAAAACCATCAAGTCTGGGGGACTTTCCTTTATCTGTACCAAACAGAGATTCTTTGACCTCGTCTTCCAAAAACTAAGCTTCAAAGAAACTCACATTTTCTTCTGAAAGCCTAGACTCAAAAAGGTCATCAACCCATGGCTGCTTCTAACCCTCACAAGAATAAAGCTTCCCAAATAAAGCAATAAACTTCTAAAATCCTGTGAAAATTGGAGACTACTTCCCCCTCAATAGATTTGTTAGAAATGAGATCCTTCATTTTCCTCTCATTGGCAACTTTGTGAAAAAAAAGTAGTATTTCACCTTCTTTGATCTATTTAAATTTAGAGTTGTGCTCCAATACACCTCTTCATAATGAAGGATGTCCTCCATTTCATCCAAGAGGGGCAATCTCTTAGATTTCAACTCCTTTGACAACCCCAAGGAGGAAAAACTCTTATCAATATTGAAAAACTTCATCCACAATTATATCCTTTCTAATACCCAACCTTCCAAAAGAAGCTCTATTCCAATCAATAAGCCTTTTTTTCACATAACAAAGCTTCTAGGAAAATTGGAAACCTTCTTTACCATCAAAATGGCACTCCTTCCACCAACACTTTGAAAGAAAGATGCAAACATCACATATTTTCAAACCGAAAAGGTTTAGGCCCACAGCCAAGATTCGACGAGTTTAGAATAACTGGTCAATGATCCAAAGTATGGGACAAAGTTCCTGAAAGAAGATTTAGCAAAAATAAAAAAGTTCCTGAAAGAAGAGGGAAAAATGGTCTTCCCAGTCTGGCGACACAAGAAACCCATCCAACCTATAGAAGATAAGCCTATCATGACCATTGGTTCAAGTTAACCGACCACCTTAGAGCACAACTGCCCAAAAAAAAAAAATCCCACATATTATTTTGGGATACAAACCTAATCACATTAAAATCACCACCCACCACCCAAGGATCATCCTACCTCCAATGAATGTCCAACAGCTCAGTCCAAAAATCCTGACACGGACAAGAAGGAACATAAACTTTGGAAAGAAGCCACTCAAAACTCGACATTAGTCTAGAACTTAACATAAATGGAAAAATTCCCCAATGCTTCATCTGCCCTCAAAAAAGAAGAGTAGTTCACAAACAAGGCATAAGCCACCAACACTACACACAAAACAATCACAAACAACTTTTTTTTTCTTGAATGATAAGAATGTCCGGCTTGCACTTTGACAAACAATCCTTTATCAATCTCCTCTTCTTAGCACCTCCCAACCCACGAACATTACCAGAAATAACCTTCATTTAAAACCATGACTAGAACACCCCCTTCCCAATCGCTTTGAAGTCCCATTACCCGACAGCACTCTTACCTTTGAACTTTGACAGTAACAGTCAACTGTCAGCTGCAGTTTGATAAGTAAGAGAATATTGCAACAACACAAAAGCAACCTATAGTATCAAATTCACAATTTACTTTAACCTCTGAAACACCAATATACCTCATCCCCACGATTAGATTCAGTTCTTCCCAATGTTAAGTTTAGCAAGAAGAGAACACCAAATAGAAGCAGAAACACAAACAAGATGAATAAATTGTTGATCCTTTTTCTTTTTTCTGCAGCCATCTGACAACGAGTTTGAATGCTCGATAACAAAAATGATTAATTGCTTAATATAAGAAACAGAAATCCAGAAAAAAAAAAAAAAGAAAACAACAAGACATGGTGGAAATATATCAACCTGAATTACATCCATCTAAAATATAGGTCAACCGTAATGGTACTTGCATTTTTATTTTTAAGGTAAATGCTATAACCATTACATAGATGGAACCACATGATCCCATTAAACTGGACCTTAGGCATCCAAAGAAGAGTCTAAAAGGTTTCCGAACCACTTCATAAGAAGATTTAAAAATCACACAGTGAGCACTTCATAATCACATTAGTAAGTTACAGCTCATAGCATTACAATAAAATGAGGGAGGTTTGTGTCCGCTCCCCTAAAAACCGCTAATCTCCGCCCCCTGTCAGAGAGCGGACACATCAGCGCCGAAAAGTGATTTACACTTTTTGGGGGGCCGCATATCACTTTTCGGCATTGATGTGTCCGCCCCCTGACAGGAAGCAGAGGTTAGCGTTAGTTAGAGGAGCAGATCCAATCCTCTTTGCAATAAAATGGGCATCAAAACTTGTGTGCAGAAGGAATGCAAGAGTCCAAAACACTTCAAAGATTGTATGACATGAATGCAACCCACCATGACTAGCTTGCATAATTTTATTGCAATGACTTTGATTTTTAAAGGCACTCAGCCCATATATTTGCTAACAATACTTAATATTGCTTTTGAACAGAATCTGATAGTAAATAACATGGATGTGAACTCACATACAATAAGAATTTTCACCAGAAATCTCTTAGAAACTAGACTCATCAAGGTGAATAGCCTTGAATATAGGGGTGGTATACCTTAGTTAGAAGTTACTTGACAAGAGAATCCAAATTAACTCTCTCTAGCTCTGAATGAAATTCAAGTAGTAAATTTCTGTGGAGGAAAAGCACTAGAATAAATTCATAACATTCTGAGATCATTCATGGTGGTCTCAAGATGTCCAGGTTCAACAGAAATACGTGAATGAATGACATTATGATTTAGTATGATGTGGCCATTGTTGCCCAAGCATATTGTTAAAATAATTTCTAACTGGCACCGTACGCAACCAAATAGAAGGCCAATAACTCACAGAATCATGTGTCAGATAAGTGTCACAATAATAGCGGTAGCACCAGGAAATTGAAGAAATTAAAAAGGGGCCCAGAATAACAATGACTTTCATAAACAGAGAAAGAAATAAGACATGAAAAAACATCAATTTTTTTTGGCAATTAGAGAAACGAGAAAGGTATACCAAGGCATGGTGTGTAGCCAAAGTTAGCGGTCTGCAATTAATTACTGAAAATTTTCTACAACCTACACAATTAAAAAACCCAAAAATGATCAGCGAAGATGGTGTTCTGATCCCAAAGTTTAAGAGCCTAGCCTAACTCGTTTCCATCAGTCCTATGTTATTTGGCATATTAGTTAGGTTTGTAACAATTGGTATCAGAGCCAACGTCGAAGGGAGACTTGTGGAGGGGGCAAACTAGACTAGAGTGAGACCCGCTTCGGTGTAGAAAGGGCTACGAAAGCCATCACAAAAAAAAAAATGGAAAGGGCTACCTTGATGAAAGGGCAGATTATTGAGTGCCGCAACAGAGTGGGCTGCCGGGACATTGGCTACGGAGCAAGATGAAATGTAACAATTCCAAAGGTTAAGAGCCTAGCCTAACACGTTTCCATCAGTCCTAGGGCTTTTGGCGTATTAGTTAGGTTCGTAGTAGATGGAGAGTGAGGTAAAATGTTTTTAGTGTGGTTTCGCAACAGCTATAATGGAATCCACCACTAGACAAACCATTAAAGGCGGATACAGAATGAGTTAAAAGTTACTATTCGATCGAACAAATTAACCATTCCTCCAGTAACGAAACTATCAATAATCTTCAGATGAACATATCAGTAACCTTATATTATTATTCAATCAAATTATAGAACAAACAAATTAAGCAAACTAAGTAGATTAATTACGAAAGGTCGTTCGGACCAAAAGAAATTTAGAAAAATCGTTCACAACTCACTAAAAGTTCCAGGACAAAGTCCAAAGAAATGGAGCAGTAGTGATTGTCCTGAAAGGCGATTAGATTGAAGTTAGATGTTATGAAAACCCTAGCACGAACTGCAACTGTAACGAAGAAAGCATGCAGGAGAAACCCTAGCTGTAATTGGAGAGAGAGAAGGACCTTTCAACGTTCCGACGGGCGTTTCAAAGCAAGCAGTGAGATTCCCCGGCTTGCCCAGCTTGGCGGCAGCGCGAGTCCGAGGGGCGCCCCCTCCCCAAGCTCCATTAAAAAATAGTTAAAACACAGGTTTCGCCTGCGGTTATTTCTGTGGTCCACATCAGTTGTATGCAGTGGCTCCCCACCCCCAAGCTTCACTTTAAGAGAAAATAAAAAAGGTGAATGATTGTCTGTGTTGACAGACCTTTATATGTTTGCACTGATTGACACGTTATGGGTTTTTGAATTTGGTGTCTTTGTATGAACATTTAATTTTTCATCTAAACACCTTTTTGGACATTTTCAACCCCCATACACAATACATGTCAGCTTATCATTCACCATATACACTTCAGACAATTTTTCATCACATAACATTATCTTCAACCTGGCACCATTTTACTCTCTCTCTCTCTCTCTCTCTCTCTCTCACATGCACACCTATGAGGCCAAAAAACAAAGCAACCTTTGCAATTTGTCTTGTTTGAACATTACCAGTCACAATATCTAATACATAAAATCATTAGATATATTCGTAACCAAACCAAGCTTTGAGCGAGCTGAGCTTAGTGAAGCTTGGTTCATACTGAGCTAAGCTCCAAGCCAGGCCGAGCAGCTCGGCTCATTGACAGCTGCTGGAGGTGACAAGAGGTCGGCTACCATGTGGTCCTCCAATTGTTTCCAATTTTCAAACCATTGCACCGATATTCAAACAATGCTCAGACTTTTGAAACTATTAAGTTACCATATCCTACAATAGTAGCCTTCGTTAGTTCTTCTTTTGTGGCATGCGTGGCAATAGATACTACCACATCTCACAGGTGGCAAGTATGTTGCAAGTGTTCTGATATGGTTTTCAGTCATTCTTATTATCAAAATGATTAGGGAAAGGGTTGATTATCAAAATGCTTGGTAGGGGAGCAACTTTTTGGCAGTTTGGGGAACCAACCGAGGCCCAATCCCAAGTGTAGAAGGGTGACCCAAACCCAAGCCAACCCAACCTTGGGTTTGGGATACATTACTTAAACCCTAGCACATTTTGGGTTTGAGCTGTTTTGCACTTGTAAGACAGAAGATCTTACTTATAAGAGTAAATGCCAATTGAAAGAAACACCATCAATTACTCCAATACCTATGTCTTATTAAGCACCTGTGTAATATGGCCACAAACTTTTTTCAAAATTACTTTCATAAAATGTATATAAACACATAAAAGCTTCAGAGAGGATTATTGTGGGAAGGGGGAAGTGATAAGAAAGATTACTTGGTTAAGTGGTCGGAGGTATATAGGCTGAAAGAAGTTGGAGGATTGGGATTTGGTCATCATCTTAAGGAAAGGAACATGGCTCTTCTGGGGAAATGGTTATGGAGATGATAGAGATGATACACTGATTATGTGCAACAATTCCCATAGGCATATTTGATTGTTGAGATGTATATTGAGATGCTTTGAAGCAGTGTCGAGATTCAGAGTTAATTTTCGAAGAGTGCTCAGAGGCTTGTGATATGCTAGCATCTAGCCTTGGTTGGTTGCTTTCAATTACCTACTTTGGCATGGTTTGGGCGACACCCATGATCATCATCTAGTGGAATGGGGTAAGGTCTGCATGGCTAGATGCCAAGGTGGTTTGGGCTTGAGAAAAGTGAAGTTGATTAACAAAGCCTTGCTTTGAAATGGCTCTGGAGTGGGAGAGTCTTTGGTGCAGGCTAAATATGGTTGCAGGGACTTCTGGGACTCTTAAGGGATGTGGAGTGCCTCCATGGGGTTGGCTTTTGGAAAGGGATTTTGAAGTTCTTTTAAGTGTTCAGAGAAGGAATTGGCTATGTTGTTGGAAATGGCGTTGAGCTTTATTTTGTGAGGATAAATGGTGCCATAATTCTCCTTTGAAGGACTCTTTCCCAGTTCTTTATTTTCTACTTAATAAGAAAGCCTCTGTAAGTGACTATAAATGTGATGGTTAATGGGAAAAGGGTTTGACAGCCTCTTTTAAGGAGGAGGGCTCTTACTGATTGGGAGCTTGACTCAGCTATGCCTTTGATGGGCATGATTGAAGGCTGTAGAAGTGAGCCGGGTGAGGAGGATAAAAGGATATGGGGGCTGTGCATAGGTGTGGAATTTTTTATGAAATTGTACGATAACTTTTTTGACAGAGCTCAAGGGACAGTATTACCTTGGAAAAAAAAATTGGTTTCACCCTATCCCCTCTAAATCCAATTCTTTATGTGGACTGCATGCTTGGGGAAAATAGCTAGTTGATAGCTTGATTCGGAAAGGTATGTATATTCCAAACGTATCTCCTATGCCACAATAATGGTGAATCCGTCTCCCATGTGCTGCTTATTGACCATTTGCATGGGAAGTGTGTTGCAGGTTGCTTCAGAACTTTGGTTTGTCTTGGATCTTGCCTCCAGATATATCTGTTCTTCTTGCAAGTTGGAGATACTCAGCCTTCTCCTCAAAAGGGGTAAAGCTATTTGGAGATTGGTTCTGGCTGCAGTCTGCTGGTCCTTGTGGTTGGAACAAAACAACAGGGTGTTCGATGACTATGCTGAACCCTTTTTTATGGTGTATAAGAAGGCAATAAATAACGTCATTTTCTGCTGGGCTAAGAATTGTAAAGGTTGGCATAATATGGCTCTTGGGGGCATGAATTTGGGAGACTCTTTTGGAAGGGTTAGTTGTATTGTATATTTACTTGTGGGACTCCTTGTCCACCTTTTCCCCCCTTTCCCCTTTCTTTAGTTTAATAAATGTGGGACATAAACCAGTCCATATTCAAATGTGGGCTTGGAAAGTCCATTTTTGAAAAACTTAAGTCTGGCATTTACAAGTGACCCATGAGTCCATGGTTCCACTATAAATTTTTTTTAATTAAAAACCCTATATTTTTTTTATTGGTAACACATGAAATTATATTCATAAAAAAAAATTATATCTGTTAAACTAACAAAACTGTGCAAAGAAGGGAGAAAGAGTTTCTCATGTGGCTGAAAACTGAAAAGAACTAGAATTTTAATGCTCCACAAAATTCACCCCATTAGAGACTGACTTTAGATGGCCCATGTTTTTAAATTCTTTTTGATTACAAGATCATCCTTCAACAATCTGATTCTGACCTTTCATACACTAATCCCAAATGTGGATGTCATGTCACCCCTTGAGTCCCAGCCATCCTACTCCCCATATTTCAAGCAATCAAAATTTCTCCTCAAAACCAATTCGTCATTGCTGAATCTCTATAGTTTTATTCGTAGTTCTCAATTTTCAGATTCCTAATCCTAATACTCATACAAGCCAAGTCTTCCAAGGGTCCTAACCTGGGACACTTTGAGCCACTTTGCCACAAATTCTCTTGCCACAGGTTCCACCCTGGAACAAATTCAAGAAAATGGCTGATGTATGACCTTAACTGAGGCAGACATTAGAGCCAAGTGGGGCCCACACATGGCCTTGGTGGGGTCCACTCGAGAGAGCACCTGAAGACACAAAAGACAAGTGCTTGAGTCATAAGAGGAGAGTTTATGTTGCTGATTTCAGTCTTCTATTAGTGGTTTTATGTTTTTGGCTAATAGTTTATGAAATATTAGAGGTTAAAATATGGAAGGAATTGCAATTTTTGATTTTGGGCAAAGTTGACAGCACCCATTATTGGCCAATTTATGGCTGATCGACAGCCTTAGAGAATCCACACGCTTTGGGCTAGTTTCCCTTCATTATTTTTTAGCTAGTTTTTATTAAAAGTCTGGTTAGAGTTTTGGTTTCTATAATTAGAAAGTTTATCTTATTTTTGAATTTGAATTGATTTGTAAGGGGAAATCGTGGGCTAGAAGAATAGACCCTCTCCCACTTTAATTTTCAATGAAAAGATATGAAAAAAAATTGAGTTTTTCTTTCTTACACGAGTGAAGCTTCTTGTCAAGCTTGGTACCAAAAGTTTGAACCCAAGGATGGTGATATCCAAGGGCTGTGAAGGTAGGTGATTACCTCACACACAGGTACACACGTTTCTATCCTGTCTTCTTCTTCTTTTTTATTCTCTCTGGTTGCTTGCTGTTCTGCCATTAAACCTAACAGCACCCAATCCTTTCTTTAGATGTTCATCACCAAAATCTAATTCCCCATCATCCTAACCACTTGACAGTTCAAACTCTTTCACTTTTAATCTCTAGCATCAGTTTTCATTGCTATGAACAACTCCCAGATCTGCAGCACCCCGCTATTGTGTTTGCCCCTACTTAATTTCACTAGAGAAATCATACACACTAAACCCTAAACCTGCAACCTCCTGACCCTAACCCTCCCTTGTTGATCCCTTCTGAAATCTCCATGATAACTACTCTTGGAGCTTGCGGCACATTCCCTTCTTATTTCTCCCTGACTTTTTAAGATCAAACCACTTCCATACCCTGCCTACACCTTGCGGCTATTGCTGGAAAATTCTCTGCTATCAGATTTGGCCTTAAACAACTCAATCCAATCGGCTCTAGTACTTGTGGCAGGATTAATAATGGTTTTTCTTGCTGTTCCTCTGATTTCAGCTTCAGAATCATCTCTCTGGCTGCTGTTTTGGAACTCTCAATGTACCCTGTTATATTTCTATACAGCTTGTCGTTTTAATGTTAGGGCCTCTCACTTGATACACATACTCTTGTTGTTTGCACTCTGAAACAGAATCTGTAAGTGTCAAGTAACCTTGCTGTCTGACCAGATTTGAATCTTACACATCCCTTTATAGCCAGCTGTCCAACTCAACATCCTGCCCCAGGAACAGTCCAGGTTCTGCCCCACATTAATTTCCTAATTCTCCTTAACTTACTCACTGTTTACTTCCAAAACCCTTCTCCCGTACTTGCTGTTTTGCCCAGAATTAGAGGTTATATTACATAACCGAGCCTTAATAGCTTTGCCATTCATTATCCTCTAACCCAGTGATCTGTTTTCCTTGATTAAGTCCTATTTGCACTTTGGTGCTACATCATTGACCTTTCTCTTGGGGGAAATCATTGATTGGTTGAACTTCCGTTTCTGGTTGTGGAAACATATGTAAATAGATTAGCAGTATGGAAGTGGAATTACTGGAATTACATCTAATTGAGAGAAATAATCATCCTGGTCAAAGGTGTATCCTTTCAAATCTACTGGTTTACTTTCTATTCAGCAGGTTTCTTTCCAAGTGTGCAAAGAGAGCTGAATAACTCAAGGAAAGGGGGGGGGGGAAGGTATGAAAGAGCTGATCGATCCAAATTTCACCTGGATCAATTAGACAACAAATTGTTTTTGTGTCTGTGACACTGGAATTGATCAGGCAGAGTGTCAAATTTTTGGATTGATCCAAGGCTCGTTTGATCTGGTGGCTGTTTTGGATCAATCCAAATTCCAGATTGATTTAAAATACCCTGATCGATCCAAATGTTTAGATTCTTGAAATTTTGGTTCTTTCTTGGTTCTCATGACACATAAACACTAAAAGAATCCACCATTAACACACATCTTGGCGTACACACACTAAATCATTAGCATTTACATTTTAGCAAGTTCAAAAGTAATATAGGGTGTTAAACTCTCCCCTCCTTACAAAAGAATTAAGTCTTCTGAATTCGACGTACCTTAGTCTTGGAATGTTGTGGATATTTTTCTTTCATTTTGTTTTCATTCCGAAGTCGCTTTTTTGAATGTTTATGCCACAAAACCTTCACAAGTGGTATAACCTTCGAGCGTAACACCAGCTCCTTTCTATCAATAATCTTCAATGGTTGTTCTTCATAGGACAAATCCTCCCGAACGTGTACCGGTACATATTCCAACACATGTGAAGGGTCACACATGTACTTGCACAACATAGACATGTATGCGATAACTCCGGAGGTAATGCCACTCTATAAGCCACAACTCCCACTTTCTTCAAAACTTCGAAAGGCCCAATAAACCTTGACTCTATCGTACCCTTCCTTCCGAATCTCATAGACACCTTTCGATGGAGATACCTTTAGAAATACGTGGTCCCCAACTTTAAACTCCAGATCTCGTATCCTCTTGTTAACATAGCTCTTTTATTTGTTCTGGGCTATAAGTAGTCGATCTTGAATTAATTTGATCTTCTCTGTGGTTACTGATACTAGTTCTGGACCAAACAACTTCCTCTCACCTACTTCCCAACAAATAGGTGATCTACATCTCCTCCCATACAAAGCTTTAAGAAGAGCGATTTGTATGCTAGATTGGTAACTGTTGTTATAGGAAAATTCAATCAAAGGCGACTGGAATTCCCAACTACCTTTCAAATCCAACACACAAGCTTGTAACATGTCCTCCGAGGGTTGGATAGTTATTTCTGATTGTCCATTACCTTGCGAATGAAAGGCTGTGTTAAAATTCAATTTCGTTCTCATGGCTCTTTGTAAACTACCCCAAAATTGAGAGGTAAAACGAGGATCTCTATTTGAAACCATGCAACCAGAACTCCATGTAACTTTTCTATCTCATTCATATACACCTGAGCCAATCTATCCAATGGATAAGAAATCTTGATTGGCAAGAAATGTGCGGACTCCTATCAATTATGACCCAAATCATGTCCCTTAGTTGTTTTAGGTAGTCCAACCACAAATCCATGGAAATATGTTCTCACTTCCATTCGGGAATACGAAGAGATTGTAGTTGTCCGATAGGCTTTTGGTGCTCGGTCTTAACCAATTGGCAATCCAAACACTTGGATACAAAATCAATGATCTCCCTTTTCATATTGTTTCACCAATACACACCCTTGAGGTCTTGATACATCTTAGTATTACCTGGGTGAACAGTGTATGCAAATCCATGAGCTTCCTCCATGATTTTCTTCTTCAACTCATTGTTGGGAACACATAATCGGTTCTCATATTGGGGTACACCGTCATCTTGAATTTCAAAATCAGTTCGCTTACTTTTCTTCACACTTATTCCATGATCTTCACTAATTGAGGGTCATCACCTTGAGCGTTCTTCACTTTTCCAATTATCGTGGGTTGCACTCTAAGATGTGGATGACGTTTCCCTGATTCATTTACTTGAAATCCCACGTTCATCTTCTTCAACTCTCTCAGTAAAGAAGCTCTCCCAATGGTCATACAAGCCAAACTATTTGAAGAGTTCCTACTCAATGCATCCACCGCCTCATTTGCTTTCCTTGAATGATAAAGAATTGTGCAATCATAATCCTTTATTAACTCTATCCATCTTTTTTGCTTCAAGTTCAATTCTTTTTGGGAGAAAATATATTTAAGGCTGTTATGATCAGTGTAGATCTCACTAGTCTCACCATACAGATAATGCTTTCACATTTTTAATGCGAACAACATGCACCAATTCCAGATCAAGGGTATGACAGTTTTGCTCATAAGTCTTGAGTTACCTCAATGCATATGTTATCACCTTTCCATGTTGCATGAGCACCCATCCTAAATCTTTTTGTGAAGCGTCACTATATACCATGGATCCTTTTAAACCCGAAGCCAGAGTACAACAGTTTTGCTCATAAGTCTTGAGTTACCTCGATGCATATGTTATCACCTTTCCATGTTGCATGAGCACCCATCCCAAATCTTTTTGTGAAGCATCACTATATACCACAAATCCTTTTAAACCCGAAGCCAGAGTAAGGATCGGGGTAAAAACTAGCCGATCCTTCAACTCTTGGAAACTCTTCTCACATTCATCGCTCCACTAAAACTTAGCATGTATCTGGGTCAATTTTGTCAAAGGTCTCGCTATAAAAGGGAACCCTTAAACAAATCTTCTATAGTAGCCTACAAGATCCAAGAAACTGCAAATCTCAACTACGTTGGTTGGTTTTGACCAATTAACTGCCGCTTCTGCCTTATTTGGATCCACATAAATCCTGTCCTTAGATATTACATGGCCCAAAAAATATCACTTGGTCTAACCCCAAAAATCGAACTTGGCATTCAACGAATCTGTCCAGGTAAGGCTTAAACACTTGGTTCATCAAGTCTATTAAGGTAGCAAAAGCATTCGTCAGTCCGAACAACATTACTAAGAGCTCATAGTGCCCGTACCGGGTATGGAAAACCGTTTTGGGTACATCCTCCCTAATCCTGAGTTGATGGTAACCCGACCTTAGGTTGATTTTTGAAAAGACCCTTGCCTCTTCCAACTAATCAAACAAGTAATTGATTTTAGGCAATTGGTATCTGTTTCTCATGGTCACTTTGTTCAATTGCCTATAGTCGATGTCCAACCTCATTGGCCTATCCTTTTTCACAAAGACCACAGGAGCACCCCGAGGCGATACTCTAGGACGAATAAAACCCTTATCCAAAAGCTCTTGCAATTGCACTTTGAGCTCCTCCAACTCTTTTGGCACCATACGATATGGTGCCATAGAAATTGGTGTGACTTCTGGGGCAAAATCAATAAGAAACTTTCTCTCTCTCTGATGGCAATCTAGGAAGATCTTCAGGAAACACATCTACAAAGTCCCTTACAATGGGGATATCCTCAATCCTTGCCCCTTATTGTTTGTTATCTACCACATAGGCTAGATAGCCTTGCAAACCTTTCCGAAGTAAATTACTCGCCTGAATGATAGAGACAATACTCGATGAAGATTTCTTCCGTAGCCCCTGAAACACGAACTCAAGTTGGCTTGGAATATTGGATGCTACTTCCTTTAGATAGCAATTCGCTGTAGCATGATACGCCACCAACCAGTCCATGCCCTAGATCACATCAAAATCTTGCATCTCTAACAAAATCAAATCTGCCACTTGGTCCCTATCTCCAATTGTAATCATACAAGACTTACATACAGCTTCACATATCATAGTTTCACCCAGTGGTGTAGATATAGATAATACATACTCTAGTGGTTTAGGCACATGACTGGCATGTCTCATATAATCACGTGATACAAAAAAGTGAGTAGATCAGGGATCAAATAGAACTTGTGAAGTATGAGAAAATAATGGGATGGTACCTGTGATCATGGATTTGGATGCTTTGGCATCCTGCTAGGTAATAGCATAGAACACATTCCTGGATTTTTGGCCTTCGCATCCATCATCTTAGTTGTTTGCTTAATCCTCTAAGTGGGGAAATCTCTAATCATATGGCCCACTTGTCTGCATTTGAAACATGCTCCAGATTCATGATAACAGACACTTGCATGGATTCTTCCACACTCCTGACATGGGTCAATGGTTCTCTAGTCTTCTTTCCATTTACATTTTGCTTCTTGAACATTCTAGAATTATCTCTTATGTTCTCTATAGAAGGGGTCAAGCATCTTGTGTGTGTGTTTTTGATTGACATCAATTATGTGATATGATATATGATTGTATCTTGAATAAGCTGTATTTTTCAAAGATTGTTGTGTTTAAATGAGCATATATTTTGAACTTAAGTTAGATTTATGTGTTATTTATTGGCCCTGCCATCTGGGAATAATATGATGGTGCCCCACTCATAGGGTGGTATGTGAGATTCAGAGACTTGTTATGGGTTGTATATGATCCTCTCCATCAGGGAATAATACGATGGTGTCCCATACATAGGTGGTATGTGAGATTTGGAGACCTTTCATGTGTTGTTATTTGGAGACCCATCATGGGTTGTTACTCGGAGACCTTCTAAAGGTTTTTATTCGTATATGTGTTCTGTATGTGATTTTGAAAATGAAAATCAGATTTTCATATATTTTTCAATGTGATTATGAATTGTATAAGTTCCGTTGTGTTTTGAAGAATCGTATTTGTTTTGTTATGTTTTGAAGAATTGTATCTGTTCCGTTATGTCTTGAAGAATTGTATATGTTTTGAAGAAATCGTATATGTTCCGTTGTGATTTGTGAAATTGTAGGTATGATCAAAAGTTTTTCTATATGACTTTAGATTTTAAATGAAATTCGTTTTGTTATTTTGATATCTCAAATGTTTGTGCTTTGCTTGACCTTGTTCCACTGTATATTTTGTATGATTACTTATGAGCCCATTGAGCTCACCTATCTTCGACAAAATTTTCAGATTGAAACCTTAGTGGACAGTTGCATCCTTGGGTGTATGATGGGAGTTGATGGAAAGCTTTCGGAGAGCTTATTATTTTAGTTGTGATCAGTTTGTTTACAATTTGAACATCCCTTTTAGTTATTTGAGACTCTGTTTTTTGTGGAAGTTTTAATTTTGTGGATTTTACCCTATGGATTGTAAAGGCTAAAATTTGGTTTTGATTTAGTTGGAGATTATCTTCATGGAAGAAGAGAAGAAGTTTTAATCGGATTGTTAGTTTGATGTTATGTCTTTTAAATTCCGCTGCGAAAAAATGTGAATGATAATTATGTAAGTGAATTCTGCTGCGTATGATTAATACTATTTGTGATGAGTTATTAAGAGCTCAAATGATTTGAAGTAAGAGAGGTGGTGTCAGGGCACCAAATTTGGGTCATGATAAGAGCCATGAATTTGGGGTGTGACATTTGAAATTGATTGGAAGGAAGATTGCATAACTAAAGAAGGAAGTTAACATTGGAAAGATGAGGGGGAGACTTGATGCAGGATAACCTAGTGATGGGCTGTTTACCTGCAGGTTATGGGCCCACAAAGACTAGAATATGTTGTCACTTAGGTATAGGATAACAACACTTTTAGAAGACCAATAACCCCAAATCAGATTTTAAAACCACCCAACAATTACAATATCATTACCTTATATCAAGAGGAAGCAGTTCACAAATAAAACCCAATAGGAACTAAGGTTAATAGTTTAGCTGGAAACTGCTGCACTACCATCCGAAGGGTTTACTGACTTGTATGTGGAGACTCAAAACAGTAAACTAGAAAGGTATACCAGGCTCGAAAATTATAAGATTCCCCTAGTCTGATGGTTTGACAATAGCATTTTATATAACTCTTACATCTGAGTTCAGGCTCTGTACTTAAGCTGGAAAGACAGAAATAACAGGGTACAGGTTTAGGTATAAAGAGAAGGACAAATAGGGACTGAAATAGAAAGGAAAATAGGGCTGGATTTGTGTGTATAAAAGGTCTGTGATAAGGATGTCGACTAGAGTTTAAATAAGGAAATAGGGGACTCAAACCAAATTAAACAAAGGGTAATAAAAGCTGGATAATTAGGGGAATACTCCTAGCTCTCAAGGATGGGACTCAAGGTATTGGCAAGGGCTGATCAGAATTATGGGAGTGGCTGAAATAGCAGTAGGGTTTAACAAGGATTCTGGGGCTGAAACAGGCTCAGATTTGGGTTTAGTAGTGGTAAGAACAGGGCCGAAATCAGTGAGTATTAATTGAGGATACTGACGGTTACAGAGGCTGATATATCAGGAAATAGCGGGGTTTTTATTTAAACAAGGTCTGCTGGTTATTATCCAAAAAAAAAAAAAAAAGGTGTGCTGGTTTCAAACAGAGTTTAAGAGTTCAAGGTGTCATGTGCCTGGTCTCTACCATAGATTAGAAACCCTTGGATTACAGTTCAGAAGGTCTGAAACAGAGGTAGACACCTTCTATGGGCTGCCGCGAGCAGGAGGAAAGGCTTCTGGATTTAACAGTCGGACAGATCAGAGGTTGATTCTTTGGCAACCATAGGCCTTGATGTGGTTAGCAGGTGCTGCAGTAATTTCTGGAAGAATGATGAGCAGTGTTAAACAGCTGAAGAATGTCGTGAGTTCAATAATTCTGGGATAACAACTCAAGAAAACATCAAGACAACAAAGGGGAATCTAAGAATAAGAAAAGAGGAAAAAGAAGAAAGAAAGAAGAATTAAATAGCAAGAAAGGAGGAAATGAGAAGAAGATGAAGAAGAGGATTACCTGAGTATGGAGGAGTCTCACTACCAAAATCAGGAGAACACTTGGAGTCTCAGCAAGTTTTTTATATGGAATCACCATGGGGAACCTAACCAGTCACAGGTTAGGGAGGAGGAAAGCCAGCTGTGGATTTTCTTTAAAAAAATCTTTATTATTCATTGCATAATCGATTACAAGAGAGAACCCTTTTTATTTAAAGACTAAATAACAAAAGAAATATAACTTTCTGATTTTAGAAACCTAAAATTAGAAAATTTGTATCTTCAGACATTGCCGGTCCCAAGCCCGGATAAAGGAGGAGGGTTGGCATCCGGTTGAGAACCGGCTATAA
>JAOXJP010021262.1:0-31585 GCA_025762735.1 Platanus orientalis | reverse complement strand
TTTAAAAAGTTACCAGACGATAAGGCTCCGACCCTGATGGCTTTCTTGTAAAATTCTTGAAAGAGTGTTGGGATGTCGTGGGAAGGGATGCTTTTGTTGCTCTCTAGGCTTAATCAAAAGATCAGTGGTGTAGTAGTTTGAGCGCAAGGGGAAAGGCTCTACATACAACTCTTGATAATATTCTTCTAAGATGTCCCGAATCTTGGCTTCATCAGACACCCCAAGATTCATTCACCTTTAGTTTGACTATGGGGTTTTCTTTGTTCCTCATACACAACCAAATTTCTGAAAATGGAGTGTCTTTGTCACTTAACAAAACAAAAAAAAAAGCCAGACAAATAATCACAAAATACATTTGGAAGAAGAAAAAAATACAAGCTCCAGCCCACTAATAAAAAATGGATAAAACCAATTACTAGTTGACCTTTCAAATATCTGGATATTCAAAGATGTATTTCTAGTAAGAAAGATGGATTGAATAATACCTATACAATGTAGCATCATCATATAGAGCCTCTCTTTTCACTGGTAAAGGAGCTCGTACTTCTTCACTTCCATCATCTTCTCCAACATTTTCATTTGCAGTATCTTTTTCTTGTCCACTGAATCAAGATATAGAAGCAATATTTGAAGAACAAACTAATAAATTAGTCAACTTTTTGTGATAAATGAATTACTCAACTTCTTTAGTAACATCTTCAGAAATTAGAAATAATCTCTTCAACTTACCCCAAACTTTGTCCAGGCAATGGAGAAGCGCTTTCGGTCGGGGGAGAGTAGGACGATGATGGCAAACCTGCACCTTCATTTCCAACATAGAATAACTGAATGGCTTCCTCAAGCTTCCAACTCGTGGCCTGTCACCAAAATTTTTCACCATGAAGTTCAAAAAACTGAAAATTTATTGTTTACAAGTTTCCAAGCAACAACAAGATCAACAATAGAATATTAATAATAAAATCAGCACAAAATGCCAACATCCTTGATGCTAAACCACGGCTAGTAAGAATAACAAAAATTAGAACAAAGGGATGCTGAACCTCGGTAGCCTTGATGCCATACCATCTATACATCAATCTAGATTATTCTGGCAGTAATACCATTATAGACCAAAGACCATAAAACATATTTAAATCCACAATCCAATTAAGATCAGAAGCAAAAAGAAAATTACCATTGGCTGACTCATTGCAAAGGTGTAGAACCCCCGCTTCCTAAAAGTTCGGAAACGACTTGCAAATTGTGGTAAGACCAATTTTCCCTTGCCAAGGTACCTTCTATAACATAACATCATTTTTGCTTTAAAAGATGGTACTTTGGTCTTTAATCACAAAAGGTGAAAAATGAGAAAATTACAAGTCATTTCAAAAATCTCAGGCAGGAGCTGAGCAACCATTGGCAATTTCCAGGAAAAAGAATGCCACAAGAAAAACTAAGCTCGAATCAGAAACCAAGTACATGATGAATGACTATAATAATCTCAGCTGTACGATATTTAGGGATAGTCTCACCAGTTGAAGGACACAGTTCAATCCCCTGGTAGGCCATTAGGCTAGGGCATTATAAGTAACAAAATTAAGATAGACCCAAATCCATAGTTATATAATGAGTTAAAATGTTTACAATCAAATTAAAAGCAGGAAAAGAGAAAACTTTACCATTGGCTGCCTCGTTACAAAGGTGTTGAACCCCACAGCCAAAGTCTGGGAATGACTTGTAGCTGCCTAATTTTTCTACTGTTGTGATAGAAAGACCATAGTACCACACCCAAGCTACCCTCTATAACAGCATTGATACAAGACACAAAACAGCTCATATTCTAATTTGAACACTCAAAAGGTCCATATTTGAAGCCCATCAAATCCAATGTAGTAGGCCCAAGAGAAGCATGAGTCCCTGGTTTCAAAAGTTTTAGTAATTATTTAATTATATATTTTTATTGTGTTTTCTAATCGTTTATTATTTATCTGATCCGATTTGATTTAGTTTCTAAATTGGTTTAGGTTTCTTACTTGTAGCAGGAATGTTTCCAAGAAAATGAAAAACTTTATTTCCATCACTATTCTTTAGGCCTTATTTTTTAATATTAAAACTTACCCATTTGACTTGATTTTTATCTTATTTGCAAGGTTATTCAGCTACCTTCTTATGAGTCCAATATGCTGCAAATCTGATGTGATTTGGAGAAGTTATGGCTAAAATACTGGCAAGGTACCACATTGTGACAAAAAATTTCTACTTTAGAATTTTATTTAATTAGGAATTTACATTTTTTTTAGTCAATAAACACGGAGGAGATGGAGTGGTGTGAAAAATAATACTTATGCTTTCGCATATTGATTTGGTGTAGTTCAAACTCCCCTCTCTCATGATTCCTAGAGTTCCATTGGTGCTGATTCTAGTGGATTATCAAAACCTCTAAATGCTGATTCATAGAGTTTCATTGATGCTAATTCTAGTGGGTTATATTCGCCTTTAGATGCTGATTTCAGTGTATTTAATCTTTTTCTCTTCCCTTTCTCTATTTTTTCGATTTATATCAACTATTCTTTGCTGAATTTCCTTTGTCGTAAATCTTATATCTGAGTTCCTCAGTCCTTTTATCTTCAATACATTGTCATATTCACATCCATCTCAGATACACCCCACAACTACACTAGTTTTCTGAGTTTAATCCATAAAAAATTTGTATTATTTTTTTAATTTGTTTAAGAATAAATTTGTTTCAGTTCTACACTTGTAAAATCATCCTCTATTTTCCTCTATTCAATCTTATGATTTGTCTATTTCCCTACTGCTCTGAATCATCTTCCCTTGATAGTTTTTGCATCAATAATTTTAGTTTAAGGAGTTGGCACTTTAATTTTCTTTAAAAAAAAAATAATAATAATAATAATAGTAAAAATGAGAGCTGCAAATCCATAATGAATGACTAATTTTGACAGTGCGTCTAAAGGAAACCCAGGGTCGGGGGTTTTGTGATGCAACAGCATTAGACTATGTGGAGAAAACCTACCTTTTATGGAAGCCTAAACCAAGGGTTTGTCAAGTCATAAAGAAACCAAGAAAAAGTCCATGGTAAAGGTAATTTTAAAGTCTTTTTAATTTGAGTGAGCATGTAATAAGGGTTTGAAGCCATAGATTTAGGGGTCAGTTTGCTAGGGATTTTATAAGATATTTTGGTAATTTTTTGGTAATTTTTTTATTTTATTTTTGGGGTTTTAGAAGTCAAATCATGCAAGGCATTAAGCAAGGGTAAGTTAGGTATTTTAGTTTAATTAGGTTTAATATGCCTATTTAAAGGCATAAGATATGTAACAAGGAGAATTTTGAACGTGGATATAGAAATCATGTATTGTCTCCAACGAGTGGATTGTCTCCTTCCTCCTCTTTTTCTCATCTTTTCTTCATCAATTTTCTATCAAACATCTTCTAATCTTCTTAACCTCCTTCTAATTCTTCTTCTTCCTCTTTAAATTATTATTCCTTAAGAAAAACTTAATTTTCTGCAGTGTTTTTTTTTTGCAGAGAAGTTAGACAGTCATTGACATGAATCAACACATCTCCATCGTCTCTCATCCTTTCTTCGAGAACTCTTGCAGGGACCTTCCTTACCCCTGGACGACCCAAATAGGAAGGGTAGTCATCAGCTTCAACCTCATCCTATCAAATAGGATCAGGTCCAAGACAAGTCTGCGGCAACACTTCCCTGACGATATTTCATTGAATTTTTTTGAAGCTTTGGGATTGATTCCAGCCATCAAATTAATTGTTTTCAAGAGAACTAGACATGTATGTGATGAGGTAAAAATCTTGGTTTGAAATCTTCAGCCATCAAGAAGTTACGAACAATTTTATGAAGTCTGGTTTTACAATTTGCTACAGTAACCTACCCACAGATTTCACGATTTTGGGCTTTGGAATATAAATTTTGGAATTTTTTTATATTCTTTGTTAAAGGACTTTTAAAAACCCTGCGTAGGAGATTTGGGGATCTGGGAAATTTTCTGACGCATATCAGGGCCAGTTTAATATTTTTCTAACTTTTGAAAAAACATACGAATTTGCCCCTAGGTCTGAATTTTTCAGATTTTATCTGTGGATAGTTGTTTGCTTCTTAGAGGTTGTTTTATACTATTCGGCATTTAGTTCCGCATCACAACAGCTATCCGCACACACACACCCACAAGACCTTTCTTTGGAGCACACATAAGCTCTGATACCAAAAGTTGATGCCGCACAATGGAGAAAATACCCAAATTGATGTAGGATATCCCAAGAGGCTCAAATAATTATTAGATTCAAAGTGCGGAAGCAAGTTATTTCAAAATTGAATTTAACACACTTAAGGAACCATAAAACTATGAAAAATAGGCTGTAGAATAACAAAAATAGAGTTTAGGAGAATTTAGAATGAAAAGAAGAAAAGAAATAAAAAGACCAAGAAAGGGTATTTCTCTATAATTTCGGGCAAATGTCCGAAATTATCAAAATGCCTCTTTGATGTGTCAAAAAAATTCTGGAATTTTTCTAATCAATTTAAATTTTATGGTCTACAAGTTAAATTTTATGAGATTTGGACTAGTTTTGATTAGCCAAATCATGAAATTTCAGAAAACTTAAAGATTTCTTAATGGAGGTTTTGATGAAAATCAACATGGAATATTTAAGGGGAGAAGAAGATAAAAAAATTATAGGAAAAGAAAAAGAGAAAGAGAAGAAGAAACTAAGAGAGAAGGACAAGATAAGAAAGATACCTGGGAGTAAAGAGGTGAGAAAGGGAGAGTGAGAGGTATTCATGTGTGCACCTCAGTTTGCTACATAAAGGCATATGTGTGTTAAGAGTATTTATATCATAATGTATTTACGTATGTAGACCATTGTATTGGTGTATAAGAGCTCATGAATAAATACTCTAGTACGTAGAGAACATCTCTAACATACACAATTGATCACAAATACATCGTATTATCGTTTCCTTGTTTTCTCTCCCTTTCTTCCTTTTCCTATATTTCTTCTTGTTTTTCAACTTGCAGGTATTCAAATTGGTATTAGAGCATCAGAAAATATATCGGGAGCATCGGGTAGTGCTGACGTTAGCAAGGTTGTACGTTGTCAGAGGTTGAAACTCTGGGATCTGGATCGGAATTTCATGCTAATCATTCTAGTCTATTTTAAAAAAAAATTGAAGCCTACAGATGTGTTTTTCGAGGGTTTTTATGAAAAAAAAAAACCACCTTAAATTGGATGAATCTATTGATTCCGATTAGATCAAGAGTTGATTATTCGATTGATTTCAAATGGATATGTCGTTTTTTCCCAATGAGTGAATCAAAAGTTGTTTGATTTGATTTGGTTGAAATTAGGAGGATTTGTGTGGATTTAGTGAAAAAAAAAACCTTGTTGTGAATCTTGGATCGACATGGATCCTTGTGGTTTGTGAGTTTATGATCTTTGGCAGTTGATCTCTATGGTTGGTGCTCATGTGATCGTGTTGTGACCCAGGTGTAACTTACAGGTTGTGCAACCGTGTGAGCATGGTGTGATCAAGGTGTAATAGTGAAGCTATTTTAGTTGGTTTATTGGTTGTTTCGATTTGCGTAAGGTCTGTTTTTTGTTTCAAGACTTGTGTAGTTTTCTTCTCCCCATTACAAGATGTCGAAAGAGAGCCGGAACTCAGGCCAGACTATGGAAGTAGGCCAAACCGTGGGAGAATCAAGTAAAAGTGACGTAAGCAATATATAAATTGTTGGAGATACATCTCAGCCTCAGATTATTATAGTGAAGTTTGATGGCAACAACTATCTTACCTGGTCCAAGTCGGTACTAATTCATATTCAAGTAAAAGACAAGGAAGAGTACCTGACTAGTGAGATGGAGGTACCTTCACGAAGTGACCCTCGCTATAGGAAGTGGAAGATGGAAAATGCAACCATCATGGGGTGGCTATTAAATTTCATGAAGCCGGAGATTAGTGGCCACTTCTTTTTTTTCTAGAAACAGCCCATTAGATATGGGATGCCTTAGCTAAATCTTATTCTGATATGGGCCACACTGCTAAGGTGTATGAGTTGAGACATAAGATTGCTCAGTTTAAGCAAAAAGATAAGCCGCTTGCTATTTATTATTCTTCCTTGAGGAAGATGTAGGATGAATTGGACCACCATACTATGTATTGCCCAATTTGTGTGAAAGATACCATAGAGTATAAGAAGCACGTTTAAAGCATCCAAATATTTGAATTCTTAATTGGGCTGAATTCTAAGTATGAATAGTTGCAGGTTCTACTTCTTGGGAATGATCCTTCGCCTTCTTTAAATGAGGTGTATGCTTACATTTACAAGGAAGGATGTCAAGGAGTGATACATTTTTCTTCCTCTTTTGAGAAATCAGCACTAGTCTCTACTTCCACTAAAGGTGGCCATGGTGGTAATACTAGGCGTGGTCGTGGTGGTAGAATAAACTTCACTTCTGATGACCGAGATCGGCTTAAATGTGAACATTGTGGTTGGTTAAGGCATATTAAAGACCGGTGTTGGGACCTTCATGGCCGACCACATGATCTACCTTTACGTTCTTCTCTACGAGGTGGGTCCAGTAGTGGTTAAGGAGGAGACCGGTTTTATACTAATCGATTTAATGCTCACTCAGTGACTACTACACCTACAGAGATGGCAGTCCCACCTGTACCAGCCCCTCTGCCTCCCAGTTCTTAAGATGGGGCTTTGTCTAAAGAGTGGAGATTGAGGCCTTCAAATGCTTTCTTTCCCAACTGGACCATCCTTTCAATGCCCCATCTTCATCCTTTGCATATTCAGGTACATCTGCATCTACTTTGTCTGCTTCTATCTCTAGTCCACAAAGGTTCTGAATTATTGATTTAGGAGCCTCCCACCATATGACTATTATGTCATCCCTTAATTCAGGAGCCTCCCACCATATGACTATTATGTCATCCCTCTTTACCTCTTATAGTGTTTGTTCAGGTAGGGACAAGGTCCGAATTGCAAACGGTTCCTTGTCTTCTATAACTGGACAGGGTGATATTCCTATCACTTCTGATCTACACTTGTCATCTATGTTGCATGTTCTTCAGTTTAGTCTTAATTTGTTATCCATGAGCCATATTACTAAAGATCTTAATTGTTGTATTACTTTTTTTCTTTCTCATTGTGTGTTTCAGGACATGATGACAGAAAAGATAATTGGTTTGGGGCATGAGAAGGATGGTCTATTCCTTCAACATTCCAGTTTTCTAGTAGCTATATCAACAATAAAGAGTGATGTTTCTCTCTCCGGATTAAATGAATTATTCACTTGGCATCGTTGTTTGGGTTATTTGTCTTTTTCTGTGTTGAGGAAAATGTTTCCTTAGTTTTCTTGTTTTAAGTCCTTTTGTGAACTATGTCAGTTGACTAAGCATTGTAGGTCTATTTACCCTCTTAGTAATAATAACAAAAGTTATATTCCATTTTCTCTTGTGCACTTTGATGTGTGAAGACCCTCCCCTACAAACTCTTTGTTTGGTTTTTGATACTTTGTGACATTTGTGGATGATTGATCTCATGCTACTTGGGTTTACCTGTTAAAGAATAAGAGTGCTGTTTGTGGAACTTTTAAATCTTTTCATAGTATGGTACTATGGTTACTACCCATTTTAACACCAAACTTCAAGTTCTACGGTCTGACAATGGTGGGGAATACCTCTCTCGAGAATTTTCCTCTTTTCTTGATACATCTAGCATCATTCACCAGACTACTTGCCCGGATAGCCCTGAGCAAAATGGGGTAGTTAAACGCAAGAATTGACATTTATCGGAGATTGTCCGTGTGATCATGTTTACAGTGAATGTGCCAAGGACTTTTTGGTTGAGGCCATTCAAACTACTACTTACTTGATTAATCGGTTGCCTTCCCGTGTTCTTTCATATAAGTCCCCAGTTGAAATCCAGTTTCATGACCCATCCTTGTTCCCTTTATCACCCTAGACCTTTAGATGTATTTGTTATATCCATGTACCCAAATTTGACCAAACCAAATTAGACCTAAAGGCACTTAAATGTGTTTTTTTTTTTTTTTTATATGAGGTGAATCAGAAAAGGTATTGGTAGCAAAGGGGAGTTGTAAGTATATACACGAGGGAAGAAACAAGGAGCACAAGCAAAGAAGGAGGATCCCAGGACCTGAATTCTCATGACCCACCTCAAGCGTCAACTTCTAAGCCAATTCTTGAGCCAGGTAATAACCCTTCTTCTCCTTCTCTAATTCACGATGATTTGGATTTTCCTATTACTCATAGTCATAGAAAGGGTGCTAGGACTTATACTCAACACCCCATGTCAAATTTTGTGTCCAATGATTCCTTATCGCCTTCTTTCCGTAGTTTTTTTGTTGCCTTGTGTTCTGTTTCTATTTCTCGCAGTGTACTTGGAACTTTAGCACTACTAGAATGGAAGAATGCAATGGTTGAGGAAATGAAAGCATTAAAAAAAAACAACACTTAGGAGTTGGTTGATTTTTCCAAAAGAAAAAAAATTTCGTGGGATATAAGTGGGTGTTCACAGTTAAGTACAAACCAGATGGATCTGTGGAGATACATAAAGCATGCATGATTTTTAAAGGGGATATTCAGATATTTGGCATAGACTATCAGGAAACATTTGCCCAGGTGGCTAAAATGAATTTAGGGAGGGTGCTTATTTCTCGGGCAACGAATCAAAATTGGCCACTCTTTCAATTTGATGTGAAGAATGTTTTCCTAGATGGTGACTGTGTATATGACTACTCCATCAGGCTTCCATCTACCGAATGCTGAAGGAAAAGCCTATAAATTAAAGAAGGTATTGCATAGCTTGCGTGGTCTGAGAGATTTAGATTTGCTATGTTGAAGTCTGGATACAAGCAAGCTCAAGCCGATCACACTTTATTTGTTAGAAGACAAGGTCCCAAGATAATAGCCTTAATAGTATATGTGGATGACATTGTTGTCACTGTAAATGATGAGGTTGGAGTGGCATGGTTGAAAGAAAGTCTAGCACGGGAGTTTGAAATCAATGACCTTGGCTCTCTATAATATTTTCTTGGGATTGAAGTTGCCAAAACCAAACAAAGCATATTTCTTTGAGAAAGAAAGTACGTGTTAGATTTGTTAAAAGAATTTGACATGGAAGGTTGCAAACCTTGTGCTACACCCATTGAGATGAATCATCGACTGAAGGAAGATGATAGGGAGTGGCTTATTGATGTTAGGAGATTTCAAAGTTTAGTGGGGCGCCTCATGTACTTATCTCTTACTCTCCCAGACATTACTTATGAAGTTGGAGTGGTCGGTTAGTTCATGCATGCACCAACTCAAGACCATATGGAGGCAGAATACCGAATCCTTAGATATTTAAAGGGTTGTCTAGTAATGGATCTCTTGTATAAGAGATACGGTTACCATTGTGTTGAGGTTTATACTAATGTTGATTGGGCTGGGTCACTTATAGATCATTGGTCTACATCTGGTTATTGTTTCTTTGTTGGAAGCAACTTAGTCACTTGGAGAAGAAGCAATCAGTGGTATCCAGATCAAGTGCTAAGGCAAAATTCAGATCCATGGCTCATGGGATTTGTGAATCATTGTGGTTAGAAATGTTGTTATTCGAAGTAGGATTTCAGATAAAGGGGTCAATGAGTCTCTATTGTGACAACAAAGCCGTCATTAACATTGCACATGATCTTGTGCAATATGATCGTACTAAATATGTGGAGATTGACCATCACTTTATTAAAGACCATATTAAAGAAAGGAAACATCTGGACTCCCATTATCCAAACTCATGAACTAACTGACATATGTACTTAGGGACTTAGTGGGGAACACTTTATGTATCTTGTGAGAAAATTGTGAAGGATATTTATGTCATAATACATCTACGTATGTAGACCATTGCATTGGTGTATAAGAGCTGATGAATAAATACTCTAGTACGTAAAGAACATCTCTAACATACACAATTGATCACAAATACATCGTATTATCCTCTCCTTATTTCCTCTCTTTCTTCTCTTTCCTCCTCTATTTCTTCTTGTTTTTCAATTTGCAGGTATTCAAGTCTACAACCCACATGGAGAGAAAGAGGAGCCAGGAGATGGCATCAACCCTTGGAGAGGAGAACATGGCCATAGCCACACCCTGGGAAGCCACCCAATAATTTGACAGAATTCTTAAAATTCTTCACTGTTTTAACCAAGGGGATGGAGTGCCTTTAAATAGGCTTACATCATAAAGAGTTTAGAACTTTCTATAATAAGTAAAACTTTCTAAAAAATAGAAAAAGAAATACTTAAATCAAAACTTGCTACAAACATGAACTTCTAAAATCCTAAACTTACTAAAATACACAAAACTTGTTACACAAGTTTTCCAAAATCTAGTACTTGCTAAAATCCAAAAAAAAATTTAATCCTAAAATTGCCAAAATATGGAGATACCCAAGCTGTTAGCCAACCACATTAGTGGGCCTCATACTTTGACTTATTGATATGAAACACTAATCACATCTTTCACTAATACCCCTTCAGTAATTGGTCATAACCTTCTCAAATCACCTCAGATTTATGTAATCTCCAGACTATACCTTCTAGGTTAAATAGAAGGGTATGTAAAAAGTTGCTGCAAGCTACAATAATTATCTTTAATGGATTCTAATAGGCTCAGTAGGATAGAGGGTGGTAAATAGGAGGTTGTGGGTGTCTGAAGGTATGGCTTTAAGTGTCAGGTATTAAAACAAAATGGGGAATTCTGAACTGGAGGTACCACAAGGTTTAATTTAGGGGTTTTGAGTCTCAGAACCCAAAATAAAAAACAGTGAGGAATATTCAAACTATATCAGTCGCAGTTGGAAAACTGCAAAGGAAAGGATTGGGTTTAAAGGTTGTGGTTTGTGGGTTTCACGAAATACCTCAAGAAACAAAATAAAATAGAAAAAAGAAAAGAATGAAGAAGAAGAATAGGAGAGAAGATAATAGATATTACCTGGTTTTTGAAGAGGAAGTCCCTACCTCTTAGGGTCTAGCTCTAAGCATCCCACTTAGAGTTCATGGCATCTCACCATGAATGAAAGCACCCAAATCGTGGGTAGAGAAGAACTCCTAAATCGTGGAGTCACACCAAATTTTTTTTATTAACCTTCATTGTCGAGTACACTAGGCTACCTCTCTTTTAAAGACCAAATCAATAAAAGAAAATAGAAACCTATGCTAAATAGGACACTTGCTAACACTTTCCTGAGACTTTCTAAAAAAGAAACATAAACAAAATTGGCCAAAACACTTTCCCAAGACTTTATAAAAAAGAAACATAAACAAAATCAGCCAAAACGTGTGGCTCTCCCCTAGGCTGTCACCTACTCTTCAATTTGAATTACATTAGACTTGTCAACTTTGCCCAAAACAAAAATAATAATCCCACCAGTATCCTAACCTCTAATACTTCATAAACTATTAACTAACACGATAAAATCACTAATAAAGACTACAAATCAGCAACTTGAACTCCAATTGAGTAGCAATGGTACTCCTTCATGTTCCTTCTTGTGTGTTTTCATGTGTGGACCTCATCGAGCCACGTGTGGGTCCCACTTAGGCTCCAATGTCCGCATCATATACAAAGAATGTGTGCTGTTTGAGAACTGGTTCATCAACATTTAGTCACGTCTCTCTCTCTCTCTCTCTGCTTTCTCTTCATTTCCTAATTTAATTCCATTAAAAGAATTTAATTTGATTCCATTTATATCTATATTTGTATAACATAATAAAGGAATGTATCCTCTCCCTACTTTAACGTCTTCTCTCCATTTCATTAGAAAATTGCCTAAAATCTCTCTCCTAACCTACCATAGCACTCCCCTCTTCTATTTACTTTTTGAAGATGCCAGCTTGCTAAGTTGGTGAAGTCTGTGAGTGTCGTACCACAGACCTGGGTTCAAAACCTGTCTTCACTTACAAATAAATTAACCACTAATATTTACCTGTAAAAAACTTTAAAAAAATTGAGTTAGAATACTTGATATTGGATTGTTATGATTTATGAGGCTGAAACAGTAAGTTTGGGCTGCTTGCTAGTGCTGTCAATCAGCCAGCCCGAACTCAGCCCAAACTATTTATGTGTTCCCGAGCTTGGCCCATCTTCATTGGCTTTGGGCTGCCCAAAAACTCTCCCTTAGACGTTGGGCTAATTTTGGTTTCATAACTGCCCCTAATTGCATATTACATTGGCCTTTTTGAAAAGTTGACACATTAGACTTTTTTTTTAATATATTGAACTATTTGATGATGGCAAATATGTTATAAGGATACAAACCCTATAGTCTTATATATATATACCCAACATTAGCATCCAAATAAAAACCTTATTTGTTAAACTACTTCGGGCCAGGTCAAATATTGGGCTGAAATTGAGCCTGCCCAAACTTGACCTGAAGAAAACTTCGAGCCTAAACACTGGACCCATACTCAGCCCAGCCCAGCTATTTTTCGGGCCAGATATGTCAGGCTTTGGGGCATCATGGCCCAATTGACAGCCTTATTGTTCACTAGGTGTAGCCCACCAATCAAACAGTCTGGATGATATGTGTCTTATATTGATTTATGAAAATGGTCTGATATTTTTGGAACATAACATTGTCTTTTCTTGGAATGCCTGTTTAAGAATAGCCGGCTTCACAACAACAGCTTGACGGGAAACATTCCAATGTCTTTGACTAATGTCATCACGCTGCAAGTTTTGTAAGGCATTTAGTTGTATCTCCTTTTTCTTTCTTGCATAGATCTTGTCTCTTCTTATTTTTTCGCCTTTATCGCATGGTTTTTGTTACAGCGATGTCATGTTAACATTTTGCAATACGGGCTGCAGGGATCTATCCAGCAACCATCTATCAGGAGTTGTTCCAAGCAATGGCTCCTTTGAATTATTCACTCTCGTCAGGTTCATTGATGAGAAATTTTCTTGGACTGTTGTGGTATTGTGTAACTCTGATTAAAGTGTAATGTTGATTTAGTTATTTCATTTTGCAGTTTCGCTAATAACCTTAATCTGTGTGGCCCTATTATTGGGCATCCATGCCCAGGATCTCCTCCAGGTGATCTCTATCAACCTCCTCCATTTGTCCCACCACCCTGCATCTCTCTCTCTCTCTCTCTCTCTCTCTCTCTCTCTCTCTCATATGCACACACACAAATTACCATTGGTATTTGAAGTGATATTCTAAAAAGAGCGCTTGCATATGCATTTCAAACATCGGCCAACCATAGTGATGGGAATCATAAACAACATCTAAAGACCTACCAGAGAAGGTCTAAGACTCTCACTATTTTAATATGGCAGTACTATGACAATATGGTGCCCATATGTGAATTGCAATGATGATGAGTACGATGGAGCAATCCTATAGGTTCCTTAGATACCCCATGTTGCATATGTTGAGGTGTTACTATGGCGTGTAACAAAATTTAAGGGTAAATGGGAGTTTTTGTTTCTCAGTGGCATTTTTGTAAATATTATGGAATCTGGAGGGCAGTCCATAGGATCTAGATTACAGCTTGCTGTAGTAGGATATCTGAGCCTCTATAACAAGGCCGAACATTGGGAAGAGATTATGACTATGATGAATACAATTTTTTCTCTTGAAGTGTGATTGTCTTAACCCTATGTGTGTTGACTAGTTCTTCTTCCTCTTCTTATTCTTCTCTTTTTCTTCAATCGTCTACCACTGTTACAATGGGTTGTTTATACTTTCTGCCATCTCTAGACTTTGGTTTCACCGTCTACATACAAGCTGTCCAAACTCAAGACTCCATCTTCAGCCTACATTCACCTATTGTGTTGAAACCCATCGATCCTACATCACATAGACTTCTTATTTTTATCCCAACACCTCTATTATGCACGGAAAATTGTATCTTCCTGCTAAGCAAGAAGTGATAATTGATCTTTTTTTTTATGAATATAATTGATCTTTTCTATCTAAATCTATCATTCTCAAAAGGGGCTCAAAGCCCATGAGTTGAAACTTGTACCCTGCAGGTTAGACCAAAAAAAGAAGAAGAAGAAGAAAAAGACAAGTGTAGAAATTAGTGGAAATACTCGTATGAGAGAGACTCATACAATGGTGCTTGTATTTATATTATCAATCAATTACCACATGGTACATACGGTATATGAATGATATGGGTATACAATACCGTTATGACATTTATGCTCTCCGAATACATGTAAATACCATCTCCAACACTCCCCCTCAAGCTAGTGAATAGATATCTATCATTCCCAACTTGGCAATCAATAACATGAATTATGTTCCACTAAAGCCTTTGGTAAACACATCTGCGAGTTGATATTGGGTTTGAATGAATGGAGTTCATAAATGTCCTTTCTTGAGATGGTCTTTGATAAAGTGACGATCTACTTCCACATGTTTAGGTTAATCATGTTGCACCGAATCATGAACAATGTTGATTGCAGCTTTGTTGTTACAATAAAAACTCATAGGTCCTCTTACTGGAAAGCCTACTTCTGATAGTAATATTTTTAATCACAAAAATTCACAGATGTCATTTATGAGGACATCAAGTTCAGGGGTACTTTTCAGACTTACCAGAGACGCCGCAAGAGAACTGGACCATTACTGTGGTTTAAGTACAGGGCCCACATGTTGTGTTAGGCCCAAGAGACTTTTATTTTATGTTTAGGAGTTATTTTGTTAGTTAGTAGTGTGTTTCTTTTATTTGCTACACTTTATTTTATGTCTCGTTGTAGGTGTACATATATGTGAGGGTATTTTGGTTCAAAATTGTTTAAAAATGGGTTTTTATGTCTTTTATTTGTGTTAGGGGTATTTTGGTCCAAGGAACCTTATATTTTGTAACTCTGGCCGTGGGGTGCTCTTTATAAGCAACCCCACACCTACTTCTTCAGATGCAATAGAAAATTTGAAAATCTCTCTCTTGTGTTCGGCTAAGAGGAAGCAAAACCCTGAAAAGGTACTTGGGTCTCCCTAAGTTTAACAGTGGTGGTAGAGACCAGCCCCTTCCATTTGGGTTAAAAGCTTCTTCTTCTTCTTCCTTTCTTAATTTTATTATTCTCTTAAGTTTTTGTTTGCTGGAAAATTTTGTCCAACTTCATAAAACTGATTACCAAACATCAATGAAGAGCTTTTGGAGCAGTTCGAAACATCCAGGAAGTGCACAAGTGCTGGGCGACACCTATGGGAGTGGCAAAGTGGCAAGTATCAGAAAAATCTAATCCTAAGTGAACCATAAAAGATTCTCTTAGGTAGAGGTGGCAACTACACAATTATGGGCAGATTTTGGGTGGTCCTTAAACCTCCTCTTCCACTCTTGCTTCGGATGGTTTATGGTGATGAGTTGTTACTAGAAACATTAAGGCTTTCATATACCACAAGTTACAGGTGTGCTTGCACTCTTTTGATACCCTAATTGGGTGGGTTTTTGGTGTTTTGTGTTGGCATATGCTAGGACTGTTAGAGTTAATTTTTTGGGTGTTTTTCAATACTTACAGCCCCTAATTTGTAGCCCTAATAAAACCCTAACATAACCCTCTTTAATCCATTACAAAATCCCATGTTTTAGTTTCCCTATTGTCATTATTTGATATACTTTAATTTCCCTGCACACTAAGTGTTTGTTAAAATTCTCATGTTGCTTGCTTACTGGATTTTTTGTTTGGACATCACCTGAAGGTTTTCCAACCATTTGACAATCACCCAATATCTCTCTAAAGTGCCTAGATTCAACCCCTTTATCAAATTCCCCCTTTTCTTTACATTATTTACATGGTTTGAGTACTTTAAAAGCACGTTCTTAACACCCAGGATTTTTGTTCAACAAGCATACACTTTCTTGTTCTCTATTTTAGTTGGTTGTTTAGGCATATTAATGAGGTTCCAATTTTGTCATTTACTTTCTTTACCCTATTGCCTTTATTGCATCTCTACTTTAACTAGAAAATTGCCTAAATTGCTTGTTTTTGGTACTAGTAAGAATCTAGGTTATAGTGCTACCTTATGTGATTTCATGTCTAATCTCCTTGGCACACACATCATCTACCTACACGCATGCTACATCAACTATGAGCCATAGACCGAAATTCAGTTTCAGCATTGGACCTGGCAACCACCGACCGTTTCGTGCTTCTCCAAGTCGCTAAGTTTTCACCAACAAAAATACAATACCCTCAAGTAAAACGTCGATCTTTTAAGGAGTTAGCCCAATCGACATCTGTATACACCTCTACTCGACAAGGCCTATATCTCCGATACAGTATACCCTTTCCTAAGCATCCTTCATATGAGAATCCTATATGCTGCTTCTAAGTGGTCCTTGAGTAGGTTCATGCATAAATTGGCTCACTACACTTATAGCGTAAGTAATGTTTGGGCGAGTTAAGGACAAGTATATGAGTTGCGCCACCAGCCTTTGATACCTCATAACATCAATTTATCTCATATTATTATTCTCATTGATTTTGTGATTGACCTCAATGGGTGTAGCACGTGGTTTACAACTTGCCATTCTTGGCTCTTACAACAAATCCAATACATACTTTCTCTGGGACAAAGATATATCATGCTTAGACTTGGCTACTTATATCCCAAGAAAATATTTTAGTGGACCCAAATCCTTTATTTTAAACTCCTTTGTTAAATTTCTCTTGAACCATACCATTTCTATTTCATCATTCCCTATTATTACTATGTCATCCACATAAACTATTAGGACTCTTGTCTTGAGGCCTCAAGGCTTAATGAAGAATGTGTGGTCTACTTGGGCTTGTTTTTATCCTGCATCTACCATAGTTGTCATGAATCTTTCAGAGCAGGCTCTTGGTGATTGTTTCAAACCGTATAACGCTTTTCTTTGTCTGAAAACTTTGCTTTTGGCATTCGGCATGGAAAAACCTGGTGGTGTTGGCCATATATACCTCTTCCTCCAAATTTGCATGTAAAAAGCATTTTTTACATCAAATTGCAAAAGGAGTCACTCCTGATTTGCTGGTGGTAAGATAAAAACCCTGATTGAGTTCATTTTAGCAATAAGAGCGAATATTTCTTGGTAATCTATCCTAAAAGTTTAAGTATATTCCTTGGTCACCAAGTATGCCTTGTATCTCTCTACAGTGCCATTAGATTTATATTTGATATTAAACATGCATTTACATCCAACTAACTTCTTTCTTCTAGGAAGATCAACCAGTTCTCATGTTTTGTTTCTTTTGAATTCTTTTATTTCCTCTTTCATTGCATCTCTCCATTTAGGATATCGAATAGCTTTTGATACACTACGTGGAACAAAGACAGAGGGCAATGCAATAGAAAAACTGTGAAAGGATGATGACAATGCATGATAGGAAACAAAGTTAGACATTGGGTGTTTGGTACAAGTCCTCGCACCTTTTCTAAGACCAATAGGTTGATCAAGGTCCAATTTGTTAGAGGATTGAGGGATATAGGGATCATTACTTGTCTCAGGAAGTGTATCCAAAGTAGACTCTTAGAGTGGTTCACGAGAAGGTAGGTCCTATCATGTTCCTATACATCATCTTTCTTTTTCTCTAGCTATAGAATTATAGCTCTCTCTCTCCCTTTCCACTATCACAACCACCATTAAAATGATAGATGAGAACAAGAACTAGAAGTGGAACTAAAAAGGACAGTTCTTCACTCATAAATTGCTCTCCCTGAAGAGGTGTCCTACTAGATGAGAAAAAATGAATGGATTCAAAAAATTAACATCTCTGAACACAAACTTGCGACAAGTAGGAGGATGATAATTTGAAGATGCTAGCTTGCTAAGTTGGTAAAGTCTGTGGGTGTTGTACCACAGACCTGAGTTCAAAATCCATCTTCACCTATAATTACCTATAAAAAAACAATTATACCCTTTCTAATCAACCCCATAACCCTGAAAGACACACTTAAGTGTCTTAGGGTTTGATTTGGAGTGGTCAAATTTGGGTACTTGGATATAACATATGCAACCAAATGTTTTATGTGGAAGAGGAAACAAGAGAGAGTTGGGGTTCAACACTTCAAGAAGTGACTTGAAGGAGAGGATACAAGAGGGCATCCTGTTCATGAGGTAGACAATAGCTTGAATGGCTTTGGACCAAAAAGTCTAGGCACATTCATAGTGAACATAATTGCACATGCAATCTCTAGAAGGTGTCTATTTTTTTTCTCTGCTATCCCATTTTATTTAGGAGTGCCGGAGCAGGTGGTCTGGTGAACAATTCTAACCTTATTAGAAAAGGAATTCAAGACACAAGAGAGATATTCCCCTCCATTGTTAGATCTCAAGATTTGGAGTTTACTATCAAATTGATTATCAATCATATAATAAAAATATTTGAAGGCAATACTCACATCACTTTTATTATTTAACAAATAAGCCATGAATAGTAATCCACAAAAGTCACAAAGTACTAAAAACCTGACAAAGAAGTAGATGGGGAAAAGTGAGAATGAGACTGAACTCTTATTATTATTGATTGGATAAACCGACCTACAATGCTTTGCCAATTGACATGGTTCACAATAAATATCGAACTTAGGATTTTTTTTTTTTTTTTTTTGAGGAAACATCTTTCTCAATACAATAAAAGATAGGTAACCAAGTTTGCAATGCCACATTAACAATTCATCTGATGTGGAAGGAGAGATGTCTCTCTTAATTGTATAAGTAGTTACTAGCATATTTGAGTTCAGGATACATAAACCATCATTTTCATGTCCTAAACTAATACCAATCGTTTTCTTTGTCGCCATGTCCTAAAACACATAGTAGGAAGAAAAAAATGTCAACAATCAAGATTCTTTGTGAGATCACTAATAGACAACAAGTTTAATGTGAAGTTAGAAATATAAACAACAGAGGTTAGACACTAATCCAAAGTGGCAAGGATATCTCCCTGATCGGTAATAGAAGAAAAAGAACCATCTGTTATTCGAACTTTATCTTTTCCAAGACTAACATGATATGAGTTGAATAAGGAGGACATACCAGTTATAGGGTGAAAGGCTCCTGAATCAATAATCTAGGAACATTGAGGAGTTGTAACGGATGCAAATAAGGCAAATACAGATGTACCTGAGTGAGCGAAGGATGATGTAGGAGCTGTGGAAGAGTGATCATGCTGAGAAATAAAATGTCTAAAGGCAACAATCTCATTACTGGATAGACTTCCTGCATCAAGTGAAGCAAGAGGTATGGGAGTCGATACCATAGAGGGTAGCTCTATGGATGTCGAAGTCATTGAGTGAGCACTAAGTCTGCAACCAAAACAACCACCTCCTCTGGCAGTACCAGCTCACCCCTTTAGAACTAATGTGGGGCTAAGTCTTAGGGCCAGCCATAGAGGTCCCAACACTGATCTTTTGTATGCTTGGATCTACCACAGTGCTCACATTTAAGTCAGTCCCTGTCATCAAATGAGGGTTTGAATCTACCACTACCATGGTTAGAAAAACTCGAATCGGTGACCTAGATCGTTTAGGCCCAAATCCGATCCTGGATCGGATTGGATCAGCCTTGGATTGGTGATCCAAGCGTGGATCGTTTGGTTCAAAACCGATCCAATGTCAAAAAATTCTGAAAAGAAATATGAAAATTCCTATATATTCTTATAATGTTTTCTAAGTAGCATCACCGGGTTGTTGAGTCGGTGGTGATCGAATGCCATGATCAATATCTTGTGCAGATATAAATCAAGAATCACACACTATAAATCCGCACGACGTCGAAGATCCACCAACAACACTCAGATTAACAACACCACCATCACCATCATCATGACGACCTAATGAATTGGCATCAGATCCAGTCCCTCCTATAGTACCACGGCCGCCCACACCTGCTACATCATTATCTCTAGTTGCATCCTCACCTGCATAAACGTCATTGGTATAAATTATAATGTAGGTACCCCTATATAGATCATCATCATCATCATTATGCCTGAATCTAGAAACCTCAGCAGAAGTAACATGTTGGCATTGTTTCTTCAATGCCTTCTCAAGGCAATTATTTTCTTGCCTATCAAACAGTGGACTGTCAAACTCACGAGTCCAAGGGTTTAGTGTGTCACTGTCTTTATATATGTGACTTAAGTCGATCGGGTTGTAATAATTATCATCTTTAGAACTGTTATTCATCACGTTTTTTATTTTTAACCAAATGTTATAATGGACATACACTAGCTTGTAGAGATTTTTCATTTTCAGACGATTCCTTGATGTTGAGTGTATGAGACTAAATGTGCTCCAATTCCTCTCACATCCTAAAGACAAGCATCTTTGACCGAAGATTTTGATTGCAATGGCCCTGAGCTGGGTTGCATCTTCTCCATAGTTATCTCACCAGTCTGTAAAAAAAATATATAAAGTTATTAGAACTTCACATAAACGTAATTATTTAAAAAATGTTGTATTGTATGATTATATAAAGTATACTTGAAAGACATGTCTGTCAAGCATACTAAGCCAGCCTTGAGCCAATTTCTCCTTCCCTATCTATCAAACCTTGCAACTACATTGGGTTATGAAGGAAATCAATCAACTCATTAGTCTCATATTGTTTCTTGAATAACAACATGCTAATATCAATAAAATGAAAGATAGCTTACTTGTCTCATACATAGATCTTGTTTGATAACATTAGCCTTCAATCTTCGAATTGCATTCTTCACACCAAGTTTCAAATCTTAATGCGATGATAGCCCCTTGCTATATTGCATCATGAGATTTAAAAAAATTGGTTGCTATATAAACATCAACGAGTTTTATCAAAATGAATACATTGTAACGGTCAATTGGTTAAACAATAATATATATCCTATAAGAGAGGTTATTCATTACCTGTTACATGCAAGTCATTATAGAGTATGTTATCCCATCTTGCATCAATGATTTCCCAAAACTTTTTGTACCTGCGTAGTAATTTATCTTTGATCGACTCATTTTCCCTACCAATTGCCTCATATATAACTACCATTGTGGGATTTTGATCTTGATCTACAATTTTTAGAACATGTACCAAAGGCCTCGGCCCCATCACTTTGCACAATTCTACCTTAGACCAAAACCAATGTGTGAGTACTATATCATAAACGTCTTCTACCAAACGCTTTTGTTTTCTTATCTTCGATGCCCAATGCATTTAAGAATCCAGTATCAGTGAAACATTTATGTAATTAGGCCTTTTACGTATAAAGGCTCTCCAATGCCACGTGTCCTGTGACAAATCTAGTAATCCTAGGAAAAAATAATTCACATCCATCTGTATATGTACTTTCACTACTTTGGTACTATTGTAAATAAGAGAGATTATGTCCCTCCCTTTTGCAATGTCTCATGTATTCCTTTTAACTTTCTCAATATCCTCCAACATCAAATCAATATAGTGGGTAACATATGGAGTCCAATAAAGATGTTCTTTCTTCATCATCACCATCTTTCTTACAACCTTAAAACTTGCTTCATTGTCCGTCACGACCTGGACAACATGACTCTTCCCAATTTCGTCAATCACCTTCTTGTATCCTGTGGTGTCCACTGACTTGTGGAATATCATGTTATGAATTGAATACTTCATGAAATTTATCAAAAACTTTCTGATCTTTGTTGTCCACCCATTACACATAATAGTACATCCATACTTAGGTCATTTGCTTTGTAACTGATGAGTATAATCTTTCAAAATTTCAACATCTCGGTTTATAAATGTGGTACTCAACTGGTGAGGTGTGGGGATTTTAATTCCAGTACTGTATTCTGTAATGATATCCATCATAGGTTGAAACAATAGACCTTTTTGTTGCATTCCATAAGATGTTATTAGTCACCATTCACTTGTATATACTTTAGCTCACTTCCTTAAATGAGTTCTTGTTAAACATATCCTTTAACCTCTTTTTCTTATTCTCATATAACTTCTTTTTCTTATTCTCATATTTTTTGTAAGTTCCAATATCTGCCATTGTAGTGTTCTCCATCTGATTTCATGCTCGAATAGCCTCTCTCTCAAGATCAATGGGATTATCGCTCATGTTCTCATATCTCCTTAACATAGAACCATCAAGCATATACTGACTATCACTGGAAAACCAGAAACTAAATTTTTTGCATCATGTAAGTGTTGATTTATCATATCCATAATTTCTTTAGGCACCTGCCGGCACCCGTTTACTTCACCTTTTACATAGGCAAGGTGCTGCTTAAGTCTATTCACACCACTCCAATACTCTTTATTACAGAAGTAAATTACATCTCACTTTCTTCTTATTATCTGTTAGTGCCACACAAAACTTCCACCCAATGTCTTCTAATGGAACATTGCCCTTACGACTTTTACTCCCACTTACATCTTCGGAAGCCATTTGAATCTTTGGAAACACAAATAAGAAAAATAAAAATAATGAACATTAATATGTTTTACATATGATATAACATAAGTAAATAACTTATTTATTATTATTATTATTTGAAAATAAAAAAAACTATAAAAATGGTAAGGCTTGGCCTAATGGTAAGGCTTGCCGTTAGCGTCCCTGATGGTACGGATTCGAGTCATGGAAACAACCTTTCCAGAAATGGGGGTAAGGCTATGTACATTTTGTCATCCCTAGACCCCGCGTTAACGGGAGCCTTGTGCACTAGGTTGCCCTTTTCTATTTTAAAGAAAAACTAAAAAAATGGTATGAAATCAGCATGTTAATGACAAATAAATGCATTTTTTGGAATATTACTAATGTAGAACAAATTATCTAATTTCATTTTTTTATTAAAATATATATATGTTTTTTTAATTTTTGGAATATTAAATATATTTTTTTGAAAATTTTGAGTAACACCATGAATCAATGGGTTTTGATCCCAAAGCCACAGATACATGATCGTTTCATCATTAGGATATTCCAATATTTTTATTTTTTTGTTTTTGGAATTTTTCCCATTTTCACCAATAAAAAAACCCCTTAGATCTTCAATACATGCTTCAAATAAGGTTTTTGATGCTTAAAATTAGTAGATCTATCCTCTATTTGTGATAATCTATCAATTTCTACAAGTAAAAAGAAAAAGAAATATAGAGTTTACATGAAAAAACTTACATCGGATTTAATCCTGCAAAGAACACACGAAAACCAACCTTAGATTCCTTGAATCTTCAAGTTTTTAACGATTTTCTTGCAAAAGATTGCAAGAGATCGCAAGTTTCTGAGGTTAGGAATGTTTTAGAGCAAAAAGATAGGTTTCAGGAACGAGTCTGGAGGGTTTTTTGTTATAAACCTCTAATTTCCCCCCTTTTTATCATTTTAGCATCGGGATCATCAATCCCTAATTTGGATTAGATGATCTGAACGGAGGCATCGTCAATCCCATTATTTTGAATAGTGATTGGCCAATCCCTAAGTTGGATCGAACAATTTGACCTAGGGATTGCGATTTACACCCCAAGATTGGCTCAATCATGGCGGATTCCAAGTTGGCTCGGTCATGGCTGATCCCAAGTTGGATTAAGCAATCTGATCTAGTATCAACCGAGTTTTGAAACCATGACCACCACGACTACATCTGGAAGGACCATCATGTCCACCTCTCATAGAAGAAGACACTAATGTTGTTTTCTCAACTGTAGATGGCATGTTCATCACTCCGCTTCGTCTTTCCTCTCAATGAATATATGCATAAACTTCCTTCAAGGAGGGCGGAAGTGGCATATTGATGCAGCATGCATGTATGTTAGTGGGTGTGTGTACAGAAGATAGGAATAAAATTGATAAAGTAATAAAAAAAAATAAACAAGATTCCTACTCGCAAGTCCACATGCTAATTCAAGTAGCTCATTATGAATGAGAAGAGTTAAAACCTACAAAGTAATAAACATAATTATACCTAAGTAACATGAGATGACTAACAACTAATTTAGAGATTAATAAAGTGTCGGGTTGCTGTCCAAAATTCTGTAGGTGCTAAAGTGATGAGAAAGTGAAAAAATTGTAAATAACAAAGTAGGGTATTCAAAACTAAGAGAATGGATTGGGGATTCATAGGGCAGTGGTTAGGGTCATATAGAACTTACATTTATGGGCTGTGGTGTTAGGGAAACACCCTCAGAAAATTAGCATAACAGCCCCAGGTGTAGGCCACAACTCCCAACAAGATCACTACACTTAGAGAATTAGAGTATCAATTTAAAGAGAAAAGAACGTGATTTTTGTCACGGCAAGATCCTTTGATGCTCCTGAATTAAATCACCTCCAATTCCAAGTCCAAAGTCAGGTGAAAGTGGGAATTAAAAATTTTCACTGATCAGCTAGAGGAATCCATGCTTGCCGCCAGCCCATAAAACTTCCATCTGTGGTTTTATTTTGGACACAATTTTAGGAGGGATGCTTGTGGATGTAGTGTCGCCTGGGAGTGTACCACACCATAGAATAGTCAAGAACTCCAAAGCTTGAAAGCTGAGAAGTTGGGGAATCAGATTCGAAAATCTGCTAGGTAAGGGTATTCACACCTGTCTGAGAATAATCAGGTGGGATTTTCAATGAAGAAGAGACCATTGGATGTGAGGTGCTGCAACAAGGATCGCCCAAGGGTGTCTCATAACCCTGTAAAAACTCTCGGTCAAACTCCTAAGGAATAGGAAGGGAGATCCATTCTTCCACAATAGCTTTTTTGGGCTGTTTTAACGTCTTTTGAATATAAAACAATGCGGGGCCCTCTCCAAACAAATTTTGGAGGTAGGATTTTGGATGAGGTAGGATCGTCCAATACTGTAAAACCCAATGAAGCCTTTGAACCAGCAAAAGAATCTCCTATTTGAGGCTGTTGTGGATTTTCGTAAATGATCTTGAAATTAGGTAGTCACGCTTGGGCCTGCTAGTAGCTCCAATTTCTTGCTCCAAACTGATTCCAATGTTGCTATGGCAGCTTGAAGGTGATTGTCCAGCCACTATGAACTTCCAAGGTTATTTGGATTGTTCAAATCTCCTAAGAAGATGATCGTACAAGAACTTTTGTAGATTGATAGGATTCAACACAGTAAAATCTGTAAAATAAAAGAAAAGATGAAGAAGAAAGAGTGGAGAAGACCTTTGACCCAAGGGGAAGGGAGTGACCTCCACCATAACCATTAAATTAGGTTTAACCCTAGATCCATTCTAAGGTTTTAGTGTTCTTCAGCTACAACAAGCAAGAGGAAGAAGAAACATCAATGTGAGAGTCCAATTTTTATTCAAATATTGCACAACTTTGATGGTTGGTCGTGGGCTCTATAGAGTCCCGCGGCAAGGGTTTTACATAAAATATCAATTAGACAATTAAAACCCTCCCTCTTATTCTCTCATGACGAAAATAACCTTTAATTACAACTAATAACAAAACTACCCCTAAAACGCTAAGGACTAAAATACCTTCAAAATTTTGTGTCTCCTTTTACATGAGACACAATTAATATAAAAAAATAAAAGAAGTACTAAAATAGTTGTGTGCATATACCAATGATCATCGTGGTCATGATGTCCGCATCACATATATAGGATCTATACCCGAATTTATTCATACTTAGAGTTTAGCCTAACTGTGCATTTTCTCTACATGCTTCTTACAAGTAGTAGTATCCTTCACACAAGGTGGATATGTGGGGTAGTGCTCTAACTCCTTCCTTTTCTTCTGTAAAAAGGAATAACACATGGCAAGGGGCTAGTTTCCTGGCTTAAATTGAGCAATCCTCTATCGAAGCTCATAAACTTAGGTTATATGCCCCATTTCTGAATATGTATGACAGGATCAGATAACGACTCCTAGATCTGATGTGATATTTCCCAATACAAATATTGTTAAGTTGGTAAAGTCTGTGGATGTTGTACCACAGACCTAGGTTTAAAACCTGTCTTCACCTATAATTACCTATATAAAAAAACAAGCGTTGCTCATTTATCTTTGCCTTCGTAGAGCTTAATAATCAAGCCATAACTGTAGCATTTTCGGTCTTCCACTTGCGGTATCATGGATTACTTTGAAGAAATCTCTACCGCCCCAGTAAGATATTATTCCTTGTCCTTCCCTTGTATATAGATAACGATTGGTTTGGACCATGTGACATAGTTGCTTCCATCAAACTTCACAATAGAGATTTTAAGTTGTGAAAGATCTCCCGGAATATGAAAGCTAACCCCATCACCTTTGTTTGACTCTCCTAGATTGTTATCACACCCAATTCAACACACATGTGTCTTCTTTTTAAATAATCATCTTCAACTGTTTTTCATTGATTTAATGTAGCCTTTAAAGAGGCATTACATGGAAAATAAAATCCTAGATTCTAGATCTTCTAACAAAATAAACTTGTCAAATAAAAAAGACTTTTAAAGAAAAAAAGAATTTTGGTTGCCTCAATATTTGGTTTATTGGCAAAGTTATTGGGCCCCACAAGATCTCAAATAATCTCCTAAAATAATCTCTACAAAACTTTCTAAAATTCTAAACTTGCTAGCCAAGTTTTCTAAAAATTAAAAATACACAAACTTAAGACTTACTAAAAAATATTATTCCCGTTTCTAGTGATCATCCCTTAGTAATTTGGTCATAACTTTTCCAAATCACCTCGGATTTACGCAATCTTGGTTTCATTAGAAAGGTAACTGAATGACACATTTGAAAACACCAAAATCAAGCCAAAAAGTCAAGTTCTAGCTATAAAAAAATTGGGTTCAAAGAGAAAAAGGGATTGCAACTAAAAACCCATAAAAACTAAACTAACCATGACACTGACACTGGCCTTATTACAAAATTGCCACTAACTAATGCTTTTAAAATAATAGGAAAAATAAACTATTCTACTAGACTTGATAAAGAAGATTATCCATGATCATCTAGCTTCTTCTTTTTGACATGGTATGCTCCCGCATCACTTCTCCACCAAATTGAACAAGGCTAAATCTTATAGATTCCCCACAAAAAAAAATGACCCATCCATTCACCTCTTATCACAAGAAGAAGAAGAAGAAGAAGAAGAAGACAGTGTACAAATTAGGGGAAATACTTGTATGAGAGAGGCTCATATGATGGAGCTTGTATTTATATTATTAGTCAAGTACTACATGGTACATACGGTATATGAATGATATTGGCATACAATACCCTTATGACATAAATGCCCCCAAACACATGTAAATACCATTTCCAACACCATGCTGCTATTTGTTAATCCAACCAAGTTTGATTCCAGTTGAAATAATCTGGGGGTTATGCATGTTAATAATTCATGTTTGCATTGAACTAAACTCTCTTTCCTTATTTGTTAAATTAGGAAGAAATAGTGCCACAGGAGCAATTGCTGGTGGAGTGGCTGCTAGTGCTGCTTTATTGTTTGCTGCCTCAGCAATGGTGTTTGCATGGTGGCGTCAACGAAAACCACAAAAACCTTTCTTTGATTTACCTGGTTGGTTGTTAAACTAAAATAAATTCAGTAAATTGAACATATGATATGTACATGCCATTACTTTGTTTACATCTCTATGCAGCCGAAGAGGATCCAAAAGTTCATCTGGGCCAGCTGAAAAGGTTTTCTCTGCGAGAACTACAAGTTGCAACTGATAGCTTCAGCAAGAAAAATGTTGTGGGTAAAGGTGGATTTGGTAAGGTGTACGAAGGACGCCTAGCAGATGGCTCCTTAGTTGCTGTGAAACGACTAAAAGATGAGCATACACTGGGTGGGGAGTTGCAGTTTTGGACAGAGTTAGAGATGATTAGCATGGCTGTGCATCGGAATCTGCTCCGACTACATGGTTTTTGCATGACACCAACTGAACACTTGCTTGTCTATCCCTACATGGCTAATGGAAGTGTTGCATCATGTTTAAGAGGTAGTGGTTATTAGTCTTTCTAAATGCCTTTTTAATGCTATCTTCTCCATTGCTCTTTTGAGTTCTGTTCTCTTTATATTATGGTTTAGCTGTTTTAAATGGGATATGAAATTGCTGCATCCGTAATGGTTTATTCATGTGTTGTATTGATGCATTTTCTAGAATGTCCACCATTAAAGCCCCCACTTGATTGGCCGGCACGGAAACGGATCTCTTTGACATCTGCAAGGGGACTTTCTTATTTGCATGATCATTGTGACCCAAAAGTTATTCATCGTGATGTAAAAGCTGAAAATATTTTGTTGGATGAAGAGTTTGAAGCTGTTGTTGGAGATTTTGGGTTGGCTAAACTTATGGACTACAAAGATACCCATATCACCACTGCTGTACGTGGCACTATTGGGCATATAGCCCCAGAATACCTCTCCACTGGGCATTCTTCAGAGAAGACTGATGTCTTCGGGTATGGAATCATGCTTCTAGAGCTTATCACTGGACAGAGAGCATTTGATCTTGCTCGGCTTGCAAATGATGACGATGTCATGTTACTGGATTGGGTATGCGTTTACTTCCCTTCCATATTTATATTGGTTCACTTATGCTTCTGATCAGTTTTACGATTAAGCTGACATAGTTGTCTATGCAATAATTCTTTGAGTCCATCTCTAGAGCATTGCTCATCCTTGAGATTGAAGTGATTCAATAATTATTACTGGCACTTTGCTGACTAGGTTCTAGTTGTGTGATTATTATTATTATTATTATTTTATATTTTTATTGTTATTGTTATTGTAATGTAATGGAGGGAATGTAATGTATTAAATGACACCACGGCCCAAAACAGGCACAATGGATGCTGAAAGATATACAACTATATCAAGACATTACACTGGTGGATATGCCTCCTGAAACATGATATGCCTAGAAAACCCTTGGCTAGCTCATCAGGTAGAGAATTGTCAACCTAGGAATCCATTGGACCGAGATGTTCATTGTGGATGCTAAGGCACGTGCTTTTTTGGTTTGCCCTTTATTCATGTAAGAAATCTGTGAGTTCTTTCTAATTTAGATTGGTCCAACAAGGTTTTTCTTGTTTGTGTTTATGCTCTCAGGTGGCTATCCTGTCCTTCAACATGGGACATCTTAGGAGAAGTAGAAAGGACAATTAGTTTATGACTAAGGAGAGAAAAGGCATAGTTGTCTTCTTATCAATGAATGAAAAGGGCTGGTATCTATCAATGAAAGTGACATTGTCTGCATGGGCATTTTGTAAACTAACCTTAAAATTATCAACAACTAAAAAAAGAAAAGAAAAAGAATTGACCAAATTACCACCCTGTATCCCCTTGATGATAAATACAAAAAGATAATAATAACCTACTTTTATGATGATGAAGCAATCTTTTGAAGTTTCTCATTTTATGCAGGACGCTCTGGGACTGAATTTCTAGCAATTGAACAGTCACTGGTTGAAATATTCACCACATAAGCGTATCTATTAATTTGATCCACCTTTTACTTTTATGTAGAATACACCCTGAATTCTTCTGAACTTTCTCTGTCTATGTCTATGGCTAGTCCCGTCTAATGTTGAATTAAAATGGTCCCGCTTGAGTTGCTTGCTACCATAGTGTTTTAGCTTGCTGAGCCAGTGTAAAGGCCCTCCCTCAGCCCCCATTTACCTTGTGCATGAAAATCCCAGCACACAACTCACACACACCCCTCTAATCAGTTAGATCAATTATGGATGGAATGATTTTTCACCACCTGGCATCTGTGTAAATTTCTCAGGTAAAGAGACGTCTGAAGGAGAAATTGGACATGCTGGTTGATCCTGAGCTGCAGAGCAATTATGTTAAAGCAGAAGTGGAACAACTGATCCAGGTTGCTTTGCTCTGTACAATAGAAACCCCAATGGACCGGCCCAAGATGTCAGAGGTGGTGAGAATGCTCGAAGGTGATGGCTTGGCAGAGAGGTGGGAGGAATGGCAGAAGGTGGAGGTGGTCTGCAAGGAGGTTGAGCTGACCCCATGCTGGAATTCCGAATTGATCTTTGATTCCATCAACAACCTCCATGCTGTTGAATTGTCTGGTCCAAGATGACCTTATCCATATTTACAGTATATTTACTCTTTTTACTCTTGTTATTCTTCTGTAAGACCACCCTATATCCAAATGTGAAAATTCGTCACTTTTGTGCACATGAATTTTTGTGGAGCAATTTGTATCTTCTGCTGCAGCCATTTCTTAACTATGATAATAATGATGATGATGTAACGTTTAAAAGAAGCAAGATGGTAGTATGACCTTTTTAGTGCTGGAGGGAAAACTCAGCCCAGGGAAGCACCACTGCATGGCATGTTTTGCCTTGCAATTGTTGTTTTCAAACATGAATATTGTCGGAGTAACACGATTGCAAGATGACTAAAACTTGCTGTCTCTGCAACACATTCCACATTTCTTGTTCTGCTTTTTCAAGATACAATTATTTAGTTCGAGAGAGTTTTTCAGAACTTGAAGTTGCTATAGGTGGGTTATGGGTGCTCTCACAAGGAGTGCCAATTTTAACCATCAGAATGGTGTCAGGAGCAAATCGTGCCAATACAAGGTGGGTTTTATGGATGTCCAGTGATTCCAATCCATATTTTGTTGAAACGTCTATTAAAAGAAATAAAATTGTTTTGAAAAATGTTTTGGGTTTGCAGTGATGACCTCTCTCTTAATTCTTGAACAAGGAAAGCCGTTCTCCTTTAAACTTTAGTTCTAAAACAAGTGAAGGGCCAAGTCACTTGAACAGTGTCGCGAGCACTTGAATAATGCCACGAGCAAGTGAACAACCGGTGTATTTAAAGTGCTACTAGCAAGTGTACAGTGTTTAAGGCTGTCAATTGGACCAGGTTGGCCCGAACCCCAACATGTCTTGCCCAAAAAATAATTGGGCTGGATCAACCTAATTTTGGGTAGGGTTGAGTTTGGGTCCAACTTTAAGGCCTGAAGTTTTATTTGGGCCAAGTTTGAGTAGGTTCAATTTCAGTCCAAGGCTCGGCCTAAACTAGTTAGCAAATAATAATTTTATTTATATGCTGATATTAGGTATATATATATAAAATTCTTTTTGGATCCATATATTTTTTAACAACTTTACTATCATCAAATAGGTCAAGTGTCCATTGTTAAAAAAAAACTCATACAATATGCATTTAGGGGCAATTATGGGTTTAAAATCAACCTAAAAATTAATAAAAGAGTTTTATTCAGGTAGCCCGAACTCGGTCCGAAGCCCATTGTTTTAAAACAGGCTGAGTTTGGGTCCAATTTTTATACCCAAAGTTTTATTCAGTTGAACTTGAGTAAAACATTCAAGCTGAGTTTGGGCGGACCTTGGCCAAGCTCAGTCCAGCCTGATTGACAGTCCTAACAGTGTCCAAGGTTAAAGACAAGAAGCCTGGAAGGTCATAGGCTGTATACACTGGGGCTCTTCAGTAGGGAGCTTAACTGTCCTAGATAGACAATCCATGGTTGGATGTATCTGGTATCTATTGCAGTAAATCATGGAGATGTAGAATTCAGTGCTCTTTTAGTCTTTTAACGTCTGATTAAGTTACCCCAATAAATGTATGTCCATAACATGGAAACACTGCAAATAGAGCATATATATAT
>JAOXJP010021251.1:0-17284 GCA_025762735.1 Platanus orientalis | reverse complement strand
ATCTCATATATCTATGTGTAAAATGCATAAATAAATGCAAAATATATGTGATAATGCCTACTCAAACTATGACAATACTGTAATTTTAAGCTATTATCATAATCACACAATCTAACAGGATCAAAGATGGTTCCATTGTTACTCTATATGTTGTCTTCTAGTCGTTGTTCCTTAAAAAGGATGAAGAAGAAGAAGAGGAGAGAGAAAGGATGAGAGAAAATAAGAAGAAGGAGGAGGAGAAGAATGGGGGAAAGCCGATCAATCAAGTGAGGGAGAAAGAGAGGAACTGGGAGATGCAAAAAATGGTGAATGAAAGAGAGATGAGAGTGTCATATGTTGAACCTGCCTACGAAATTAGAAATAACTACCCCTCCTAGTTATTTCACAAGATTGGGCTTAAAATTGAAGTTACCAATTATGTAGGGATTTGATACAATTCCATTGCTACCTCTTTAAAAACAACCCAAATGTCATAAACAAAATTAGCAGACCCAATTCTATTTCCACCCTTCCAATTCCATAATTCCAAACGCACCCTTACAGATTTTGCGGGATTAGGGTTGCTTCCCTTCAATTAGGGTTAAAACCCCTTCTTCTTCCCTTGAAATTCTATGTATACATGTAATACCCGGTAACGTATTTTAGGAAAAACAAATAAAACAAAAATAAAAAAGTGAGGCCTCTCCCCATTCATTCGAATGAACAAAAAATTCAAAAATAATGAGAGAAGAGAGTGACCAAAGGTAAGTTTGAGAGAGAAAGAAGAAAAAGAGGAGGAAGAAAAAGGGATTAGGGTTACTTCCCTCCAATTAGGGTTAAAACCCCTTTTCCCTTGAAATTGTGCAATTATGAGCCCACTATCCACTTCTTCCTTTACTCCTTCCTCTCCTTCCGTTTATTCCTCATATTCTTCTTCCTTCCCTCTCAAACTCACCTTCAATCTCTTTTTTGCTCTCCTTTCTAGATTTTTCATTTGCTTGAATGAATAGGGAGAAGCCCCGCTTTTTATTTTTGCTTTCTTTGTTTTTTCTTAAAATACCCCAAAGTATTATGGGGTATTACATGGATACATAGAATAATATATCTATGTGTCAGTACCAAACCCTTGGCTAAATCATCCCTACTAGCCAGCTCCCCTTCTCTAGTTGAACTCCACCAATCATCTTCCATCTTTATAGTTATTAGGCCTTTATTATCTTCATAATCTTTGTCATAATCATTGTCATCTTCACCATCATTTTTTAATTAGAAACACAAAAGTCTCCAACATCTTCTTATTCTTTAGGGTATGCTAGTTTTTTCTCTTCTTAATAGTCCAATCCCCCTCCACTTCTCTTCTTTAACCCATATTTTCAAATCCAAAGTATGTCACCACTCAAAACCTTGATTTTTTGACAAAAAGTGTAATTGGAAATATTTTCATATTTGATATTCATTTAAGTAAACAAATACAAATGTGAATCTTATTTTTAAATATTCCCCAAATATTTGTATCTCTTAATAGTCCCCCTCCACTTCTCTCCTTCAACCCATATTTTCAAATCCAAAATATGTCACCACTTAAAACCTTGATTTTTTGACAGAAATTGTAATAAGAAATATTTTCATATTCGATATTCATTTAAATAAACAAATACAAATGTGAATCTTATTTTTAAATATTCCCTAGATATTTGTATTTGATACTCGATTAAGTAAACGAATACAAATACAATTATATCAATATCTACTTCGAATTCGCTCCGTTTACAACCCTACTCTTATGTAATCAATAAACTACATCATGTGTCATAATCCTAACCATTTAAGTGAAGATTTTGATGATAACCAAAAAAAAAGTGACTAATTTTTTCCAAGCTATTGGAGCATTTTAATTTTTATTCACCCTAATCCAACCTTGTTAAAAATAGCTAGTGTTTAAGAAATACCGAGTATTAAGATAAGCGTAGTTTTGCTTGCATAAATAAAATTTACTAGGTAGAATTCTAATGACCAAACTACCCTGCCCCAAAAAATATCTATGACCAAACCTAGTGGTGGCAATTCGTGTTAGCAGGTCAGGTTCGTGTCGTGTCAAGATAAGGGTATGTGACTATAATGCTCAACCCTAACCCAACCCATTTTATTAATCGTGTCAAAGTGGTTCAACCCGCTTTGACCCAAAATATGTTTACAGTCAACACCTATTTCGTGTAAGGTTCATGTCGGGTTCGCGAGTTATGTGGTAATTCATGTTGGCGGATCATATTCGAGTCGTGTTAAGGGTATACGACTATATGGCTCAACCCTAACCTGACCCATTTATTAATTGTGTCAAAGCAGGTCAATCCACTTTGACCCAAAATACGTTTACAGTCAACCCTAACCCGGTTATTTCGTGTTAGGGTTCATGGGTTGTGTCAAACATTGCCACCCCTACCCCATGGATGGTAAGGTATTTTGGGTACGTGAAGACAAACGAGACCTACACCAAGGGCGCATTTTAGAGAGCGTGACTGGACGTAGCTGTTATTAAACTTACCATATATTTTCAAAATGTGACAGACGCGTGTGGGTGCCCAGACCGGATGACGGGCAATAGGCGGTGCGCCATCAGAGCTATTTGTAGTAAATTTTATTTTCCATTTTTTCTCTCATAAAAGGCGAGGTCTACTCTGCAGAGGACTGCTCCATTCGATCTTAGTTGCTCTTTTCATTTTCTTTACATTATTTTAAGGTTTCACATGGTAAGTATCGAGACAATTCAGGGCAAAAATCCATTGATCTTCTTCCTCATTCATTCATTTATATTTGATTTTTCTATTCGGTGTTTGCATTGCAGGTGCAACAATGGCGGACGTGAACAGGATAATGACCATGGGTCTACCACCGAGATACAGAAAGCCAGCGGGCACTCTAATTGTGAACAGAAATGGCAATAGCTCATCATTATGGCTTGACGTCGAGGGGTCCATGAAGAACAATATACAACCTGCCATGTCTTCACACCGTCGAGCATTCACTGATTCACTCACATTATTAGGAAAACCAAAAACCACTGGAGGTACCGGCAGTGGTGGTGGTGGTGGTGGTGGTGGGATAGGAGGAGAAGTAGGCAGCAGCAAAGTAGTTCTGAAGCCATCCGATGGCGATGTCTCTCCATCTCCAAAAGTGGATAAGAGTAAGAAGACAGAGAATTCCTCCCCTTTGTCTGATAAGAATCCAAGCTCAGATCGTGGAGTAGTAGTTGCCTCCGATTCTTCCATCATAGCCGAGCCCGAGATGTATACCCAATACAAATGGGCTCGTAAAATTGATCCTGACATGGATCCTAAGAAGATAAAAAGGTGGATCGATCCACCTTTCCAAATACTCACTATCCTTTCTTTTTTCAATGTTCATCTATAAGATTTTACCCTCCAACTTCCAAGGAAAAATCAATTAATCAGATTCTTTTTTTTTCTTCTTTCTCTCTTTTTCTTTTCGCATAGAATCCTTGCGAATCGACAATCTGCACACAAATCTCGGCTGAGAAAGCTAGAATACATGGCTGCACTAGAAAGAAGCGTAAATTCTCTACAGGTAACCAAGCACTGTATATATATTCCATACTTGATTACTTCTCTTAATGTCCTAGAGGGGAGATAATCCTTAATATATGTAAATATGTCATTGGTTTTTCTTGATTTTTATCTATAGGCAGAAATATCCATAACATCTCCTCAAGCCTCTTACTATGATCGTCAACGCCAACGATTGAGAATAGAGAACAACAACATGAAGCAGAGAATGGCCTCTCTTATGAGTGAGAAGCTATTCAAGGATGGTAAGCAACCAAAAAAATTGAAGTCTTTCTCTTGTAAATACAAATTATATAATGAGACACTGTAAATGCAAATTAGGTAAAATAATGGGTTATTGGCAGCTCAATTTGAGGTGCTCAAGGAAGAAAGGGAGAGGCTGATGCAAATCTACATGCTGCAACAGAGACAACAATTGCAACAACAGCAGCAGCAACAACAACTGCAGCAGCAGCTGCAGCAAGAGATGGTTGGGTTCGACCTTGGTCAAGAGCAGTTTTTGAACATCAACTCAATGAACCAAGATTCTTGAAATTGGTTTATGTGATTATCTTCATTTCTCAGTGCTGGATTTTCTTTGTTTACTTGTAATTCATAATTATTAGTTGTTCTGTGGCTGTGTTAATGTTGATGTGAATAAAATAAAATATAGAAACAATTTTTTTTCTTTTTCTTTTTAGTGTGTTCCTTGTTTTTAGTGTTGTATGAAAGATTTTATAGAAGGAAATATAAAGTGGGCCTTCTTCTGTTAATGCAAATGGAAAAGCTCTCTTTTTATGGTAAGCTAATAATTTTAAATATTATTCACCCGAAGGAGAAGCGATGTCTTTCTCGCAAGAGCTTAGCCTGAAATGGTAGAAAACCAAGTTTTTAATGGGACGAGCTTGTTCCTTACTGGTTCACTTAACCAAGAGGGAGAAAAGAGGATAAAAAAGTCCAAGTCAAACTAAATGAAGGGGTCTGTGAACCTTCTTTATATTCTTTGTAATGATTAAATGAGGTATGGCAGAATAAGTTCTTTATATTCCTTACTGGTTCACTCAAAGTACCCATCGTTGTTTTGGCTTGGGTTTATAGTTGCAATTAGGTGTGTAGCAAACGTACCAAAATATAAGTAAAGAAAATTGACAAAGAGTAACTGGGAAGATAAGAAAATTTCATCTAGAGATACCTCATTTTTATTACATCTTTATGTTAAAAATATAGGACCAATATATTTAGTAAATATAAAGTACATGGATACCATCATCATTTTACCACATGTTTTTGGAATCTATATCATAAATCTTTTTAAAAAGTATATTTTTTGCTATAATTTTAAATTGTTCAGTTTAACGGTATATTTAACATTTTTGTAAAAATACATGAAGTTCGTGTACAATACACAAATTTACTAGATAGGGTTGGTCCATAAATAAGATAAAATGGTAATCACCTAGAAATTCAATTTTGAATTGATTACCAAAAACCAAAAAAAAAAAAATCTTTTTGCTTCTCTATTTTGTCTTTCAAAGCTTTTATTCTATATTTTATCATTTGGTCCCTTCTATGAAATCTTTGATAATTACTAGAATAATTGTATTTATTCTATATTTTATCATTTGGTCCCTTCTATGAAATCTTTGATAATCACTAGAATAATTGTATCAACAATTTAGTTTTTCTAACGAAGAAACAAATGAATAAAAAGGAAAGGATTTTCAGGATCAGAAAGGAAAGATTTCAAGTAAATTTAAATTTAAGGAAAAAATCGATGATACATTCTTAAATATGTATTTCAATTCTCTCTCTCTCTCTCTCTCTCTCTCTCTCTCTCTCTCTCTCTCTCCCCGTACTCCTATTATTTCACGTTACCACCTAGGATTCCCAAAAGTATATTAAAAAAAAACATGACTATTAAATAAAAATTAAATTGAAGGGAAATTGCATTTGACCAGGACTTAGGAAAGAAAATCTAATGTGACAAGGTTTAATTTGTGACTTCTACATTCGCCAAGACTTGAGAGTTGAAGATTACAGTCATTAAAACTAGATTTTTTAGGGGTCGTGTTCTTGTCCTCCGTATGGAATTTTCTTCATTATAATGTAGGGGAAGTACAAGCTAGGTTAATAGATATAATGAGATAATATTATCCCATATATTGCTAGATTATGCATTTAAAGTTTTAAACAGCCTCCATTTAGGCTCTACAAGGTTCCTAGACTTAAACAAAATGGATTTTTACTTAGTGTATTTATTTATTTATTTATTATTATTATTATTATTATTTTGAAAAAGTCTCTTTATTCTCACAAGTTATAGAAGCCTACCCCTTTTCTGCCATTTCAACATATCAACACCAGAGGGAGGCCATGCTTAGATAAGACATGTATCTTTGACAAAAAAAGGCATCTAAGAGAAGCATGAAAATTTCATAAATTTAAAAAATAAAAAGTAAATTTTTTTTAAAAATCTGGCTAACTATGCTTCTCTAATTGCCAGAGACAGGTGCTATGTTTAAGAGTAGAGAGACAAAAATTTCATCTACCCATCAGGTTTAGACTAAATAACTGTGATTCAGTCCAAATGATAACTAGGATGTTTGACCTTCACTATGTCATTTGTATTAATTATTCGCATATGAATAAATCATATTGTTGATATTATGTAGTAACAGGTACAAAGTTAGACTAGTTTACTAAATTATTGATAATGATCAAATAGATAAATTCTTTAATTTGGTATCAAAAAATAAAAAATAAAAGATAAATTCATTAATTGAATGGTTATAATCATTCTATTCGTTTTTTTTTTTTTTTTCATATTTATATATGATAAAGACAGTAAGACCAAATGCCATAACCAAACTTGCGACCCTTGAATTCTATTAGTAAGTGTGATCAAGGCCCAGAACACTAGATAATGGCACATGAACTTAGGAAATATTAATTTAATAAAACATAAAATTCCAAAAAAAAAATTAAATATATCTAATTTTGTCCAAGCATGAAGTCCTATGAACCATTCAGAATATATAGGGTCATAGAAAACAACTAAAATTACATGAATCCTGTGAAACTTTAAAAAAAAAAATTGGGTTTTAGTGCACTTCCTATTATTTGACAAGCCTTAACTGGGAAAAGATTAATATTTTGAGCATTTCAATTATTTATCTCTTATATTTCTTTTATATTGATCTTCGGGGATTTTTCTTCCTAGGACTTCTTTAGTGTGAATGAGTGATTTCCTTCTCCAATGAGAAGAAGTGGAACGCTGGTGGTCTCTCAATAAAAGGGCTCCACAATAATTTAAAAGAACATGTAATCTTTTATATATTTCCCACATGAGACTAGAGAGAGAATGGGATTTTATGCTTTGAAGGAACAAAAGAAAAAGATAAAAGAAAATGAAGATTTGTCATCATGAAAAAAGAAAAAAACAAAACAAACAAACATAGGGCTATTCACAAGGTTTGAGAGAAGTGAATGAGAAAGTTGTAACAAGGTTAAAGACTTGGGTTCTAGGGTAAGAGCTTGAGTAGAAACATATTGTACATCTTTTACTTTTCTCATATAGTGCGTAATGGATAGATCAGTTTGTGGACATAGGCCAAAGACCCAAAAAAAATGTAAATCTTTTTGTCTGTTGTGTTCTGATTTTTTTTCTTCTTTACGTAGATATTATCGTTAGTGCGTATTAAAGACTTTCCATCTTCCCAAATAATTGGTATAAGAGCTCTTAGTTAGAGATCATGAGGAATAGGAAGAAAGACCCTATTGTGGAAGAAATATTTTTGCATATGGAATTGTTTAAGGTCATTTCAAATAGGGGAATGATTGTCTATGTTGACACAGACCTCTATAAGCACGCATTGATTGACACATGATGAATTTTTTAATTTGACGTCTCTTTTTGAACACCTACTGTAACGCTTTACATTTCACTTAAAAGACAAAACCATAATTTTACTCTAGTAAGGGTAAAATTGTCACCTCACATGTTCTAGACAAACTTTAGATTGGTTTATGAACCCTTTGGATCAAGTTAGAAATGTAGAACTCAAGTCCGGCCTTAAACTCATCAAGTTTGAAAATTGTCCCAATAGCATTTTTGGGGTAACTTTGTAGGAAAATATGTACAAACTCGAATTAATTAAGGGACAATCCATACACATTTTGAAACATGTTGGAGTCTACTTTCCAACAAAATAAATGGTTCACGAATAGAAGTTTTCTAGAAAAAGTTATGCTTGTTTTCCCACAAGGTGTATGTGCTGACAGGCCCACAGATGTATGGTCACTTCCTAGACCCATCAACACCAATTCCGAGATAATTAGAGTACAATCCATATATCCCTGAAAATCTCTTGAAATTTAGTTTCCAACCCAATAAACGGTGTTTGAATTAGAGTTTTCTAGAGAGCTTAAGACATAAAGAATAAATATGTTTAATGGCCTTTACAATTGGGATAATACAATATGTTGATGATCATTATCATTGGGATAATATAATTATATGTCGATGGTCCTTGATATTGGGATGATACAATATGCCGATGGCCCTTGCTATTAGGGAATAATATAATATGCCGATGGTCCTTGCTATTGAGATAATATAATATGTCGATGGCCCTTGCTATTGGAGTTATAATTCAATATGCTGACAGCCCTTGCCATTGGGGAATAATTCAATGTGCCAAAGTATAAACAAGTGAACTCAAGTATATATTAGTAGAAGAAAATGTAAGCAAGTAAAGTAGCCCTTGCTATTAGGGTTTAAACAAAATATGAATGACCCTTATGGTCAGGGATAACATAATATATCAAAAAATAGGGAAGTGAAAGAAAGTGTAATCAAGTAAACCAAATTGTAAGTGAATGTAAGAATGTTTAAGTGAAGGCCCTTGCCATTAGGGAATAATACAATGTGCAAAAGTATTAAGAAATGTTAAAGGTCCCACTATTAGGGAAAGATAAAAGGATGAAAAGAAGCTATGTCAAAAAGGAATGAAAAGTTCATAAGCTAGATAAAGAAATAAAATGTCAAAAGTAAGAAAATATTCATGAGTTATGTAAGAATAAGTAATGTGAAAGTCTTTGCTATTGAAAAATAATATAATGTGTCAATGTCTAAGTAATATTAAGTCCCTTGTCATTGGAGAATAATGCAATGTATCAAAATATAAGTGAATTGAAAAGCCCCACCATTTGAGACAAAGAAAAGAAACTATGATAAGAAGAAAATAGGAGCCCATAAGAAAATAAAAGTATTAAGAAAAGAATATAAAACATATTAGATTCGAAAGTAAAATGAAATTATAAGTTATGTAAATAATGAAGTAAATGAAGTATTAAGACAAAAAAATGAAAACATCTAAGTTCCACAAGTAAGAAAAGATCTATAATTTATGTAAGAAGGAAAATTTCATGAAAGGGAATAAAAGTATATAAGTTAATAATGAAAATGAAAGTCCTTAACATAGATAAGAAAAGAAAATTTCAAAATGGAATCAAATTACATACTCTTTGAAAAGAATATCAAAACCTACAAAATATGTATGAAAAAAAAAAGATGTAGCCTCGAGAAAACAATAAATGAAAACATGGTGAATGATAAGTAATAAGTAAGAATGTGAATGATAAGTACTAAAGTAATGATAAACTTGTTGAATATAAAAGTAGAATTTTATATTTCATTGTGCAAATGTGTAGTTTTCATTCCCTATTGCTTAAGAATGATGCATGCATAGCTTGAAATGAATTGTATATGCACATTTATATTGGGAAAGTTTGGTTTATATATGAGAAATGATTAAAATGCTTATTGGAATATAGACTAGGTATCTTTACTATGGATGGATTATGAAATAGTTACCATGTGATTATAAACACATATTGCTTTGTATGTTGTCATACAAATATATGAAAAGAATGTCTTGTATAGGTAGACATTGCATATTGTCATATGTAAATATGAGAAAAATGTTATATATAAATATAATCATGTGTATTGTCATGCATAGTTCCTAGATAAAGTACCATGATGATGAGTGTATAGATCTCGTGATGATTAATAGATGATGTATATACTCTAACACATGCTTACACGCTAGATATTGGTATGTTTTTTATATGGATATATATTCAGTATTTTTATATTGAAAGATCCGTGTTTTACCCATTCGATTTCCATAGTAGGTTTTGTATACCTATTTACTAGCCGTAAATCTCATCCATCCATACCATTTTTCCAGATGATATTTAGTATAAGTATGCCATTTGAAGTGCCTAGAAATCGAAAGGCAAGCATGCGGTTGATGTTTACTTTTTCAATCGTTTTAGTTCATTTTTAAACTCTTACTTTGTATTAGACTTTACAATGGATTGTATTAAGTTTGATAAATTGTTTATTAAGAAACAATAGTATGGGTTGTGGATGATAGGAGAACACTTCATAGACCATCTAAACACTTTCAATAGGCTAATAACCCAACTGCATGTTACATGTAGAGATAAAGATTGAGGAGGAAGACAAAGCACTACTTCTTGCTTTCCTTCTCTCGTCTTATATATGATAGTTTGGTAACTATATTACTATTTATGAATGAAACATTGAAATGGACGAATAAAATCACTACATCTTTACTAGAATATGATATGTATAAGAAACCAAACAGCTGCTAGCACTACACACAAAATGACTATTGATAGCCAATGGTTTTAGGCACATAAGGAGCATAATAAAGGAAAATGGTTCAAATACGAAGGAGTTTTTATTCAGAATCAATAGAAAAGAGCGAAAAATTTGATTGCTTTGATTTCAGAAAAGGAAGAACAAATGAAATAGGATTGTAGACAAAGAAAGAGGGATGTAGAAGAAAAAAGTAACAAAAAAAAATGTTTCATAGTAGGAAAGCATTATAATAGAGAGTTCAGATGGTGGGACATTCTCTCTATCGATCTATATAGTTATGAACTATCTTCTTGCAACATGAATCACATTCTAAATGTTCTTATCACATTTGCCTTTATAATGATTGGTTTGAAACCTACAAAATTTATGATGGTAAAATTGTTCTTATGAAAAATGATATAGTATGTTAGATTGTAGGCATATGGACAATTGAAATTAGAATATCTAATGGAACGGTATGAACCATACAAGATGTCAAGCATGTCCTAGAACTAGAAAAACTTAATTTTCTTGGACACATTAGACTCAGATAACTTCGACTTTGTGGCATTAGGAGAAACCCTTAAAGTTATAAAATGGTTGTGATATCATGAAAAACAAAAATGAAAAAATTTGTATAAATTTCTAGTGACTACAATTATAGGTGGAGTAATTTTTACTATTCCTATTGATTCATTTACAGATGATACTACTCTATAGCATATGCATCTATGACAAATGAGTAAAATCATGTAAACTATATTTCTACAGGTTCTACATGTACGAAAAATAATGCAAAGATAGTTTTAATTATAGTAGCACACAAGCAAAGACATGTTAAAGTATACAAACTCTTATGTGTGGGACCCTTATTAGTTCCATCGCAAAGTAGAGCTGTTTACTTTGTTACCTTTATAAATAAAAATTAGATATTTTCACAACGTTTAAGTAGTTGAAAGTTAAATTTGAAAAGTAGATAAGAAAACAATAAAAGTACCAAATGACATATAATGAAACTGGATATTAAAACAAGTTTCAAAAAATTCAACAAGGATAAAGGAATTACTAGACACTTTACTACACCAAGAAGACCACAAAATAATGTAACAAAATGCTTGAATAGAAACCCTCTAATAAAGGGAAATGTATATGAAATTGCAAGAAAGTTAATTTAAGAATTCCTCTGATGAGGTTATAAATACAATATGTTTCATATTCAATAGGTCTTCATCTACAATGATCGATATCAAGGTTCCTAAGAAGATTTGGATAGGGAAGACAATAAACTATTATGCATTGAGGGTCTTTGTAACACCCCACATTTTCTTTAAACTTGCTAAAATGTAAATATTAATGAGTTGATGTGAGAATGTCAATATATATGTTAATGGTGGATTCTTTGTGTTATGTGTCATGAGAATAAACTAAGAAAGAACGTAAGTGAATGGATTTAATTAAGAAAAATCTCAAAACTCAAAAAAGTATGGAAATTTTGATATTTTTGACCGGTCCTAGAAATTCCTAACAAGTCAAAAAGTGCTTAACTAGTGAGGAACATAGAACATTAACTGCGGGGTGATCGGTTAAGACAATTTCTTAACCGATCAAACCCTCTAACTGATCAAGAAAATGGCTAACTGGTCGGGAAGACAAAAAACAAACAAAATATCAACCTTTGTTTGACTATTTAATAGGATTTATTAACTAAACCTTACATCCTGACCGGTCAGGAATGCGAAAAACATGAAAATTTGAGAATTTTTGCTATCACGTGATTCACTTCTAATCCATGCGGGACTTGTTTATAAGGAGATAAAACCCTTGGTTTACCCTATTTAAACCTAAAAAATGAGAAAAGAGTGAAAAATGAGAAATAAAAAGAGTTTTGGAGAAAGGAGAAAAAATCCTCAATTTAGCAAAGATAAGGCAAAACCCAAAACTTTTGGTGATTCCTCTTAGTTTTGAAGTTTTCTTCTAAATTTTCATGAAATCTCACTGTACTAAGTATTTTATATCTTGGATATTGTAGAGAAGAATTTTAGAGGATTTTTTGAAGAAAACCGTAAATGAAATGAGATCTTACAAAAGAAGCCTTGAGATCTTGATGAAATAGTGATAGTAAGTGATTATATAGGGTATACACATGTTTTCCTTCTTAAGATCATAGATCTAATGATTCTAATTAAAGCCTATGATTTGAAGTTTTATGATCTAAAATCTATGGATTCAAATATGTAAGTAGTTGTACCAGATATGCACATGTTTTATCTGTTAGGATCCAACAAATCTATGTATTTCAATGATTATGAGTTTTCGTTGCTAGGATCCCATGAATAATAGTTGCTCCTAACAAATGATTCTATGTTTACCTTGTTAAGATCTTAGAAATTCTCATTTTGAACTTGTGATTTATGTCTATTTGGAGGTGTTTGGTTGATTAAGATATGTAGATTCATACATGCTTTCTTAAGAAGATTTACAAATTAATAATTCCTCACATCAGATTTAAAGAGTTTTTGTCAATATGTTTTATTACATACTTGTCAATGAATTGAAAATGTTTCCAAAATTCATACTTTCTCATGTACTCTATAGGAGGGTCAAGCATCTTGTATTGGGTTTCCAATTTGACTTTGATTATATGATTCAATATATGAATGTATAGTTGAATAAACATAGTTTGAATTATATATTCAAAATGGTTTTTGCACTGATTCATATTTTTTCCGAAGATTTGAAACATGAGATAAAGGAATTATGTAATATTTTTCATATGGGTAATTTATGAATTGTATGTTGTCATATGTTTAAATTTAGATTGGATTTGTGTGTTTTAATTTCAAAAACCTGTTATGGGTTACTTGATTCTCTTAGCACTTGAACATATTTTTAATTATTAAGACTGTTATCTATAGGAGTCCATTTGATGGATTTTATCATATGGGTTGTAAGAAATTGTACTTTTGATGATGGTTATCAATCAAATATTTCATTCTTATGATAATAAAGAATGAAGTTTAAATGGATAGTATATTTGATGTATGCCATTTATATTCCGCTACGCAATGAAAATGGCTATTATGTAAATATATTCCACTGTGTAATGTTATCATTAATACTTGAAGATAAGTGATAAACGCATAAAAGAATGAAGTTAATGAATATTAGTGAAATTGATACTTGTTGTGTATGTTTAATGAACAAATGATATAAGTCTTGGAGATGAGACCAAATGGTTTAAGAGTTAAGTGACATGAAGCGGCTTGAATTTTATACGCTGACCCTATCCTCCTCTAACCTCCGCTGAGGGTCAAACAGGCAAAAACATCAGTGCCGAAAGTGATTTACACTTTTTAGGGGCATGTGTAAATCATTTCTGACACTGATGTGGCTGTCCCTTGACCTCAGCAAAGGTTAGCATTAGCGTAGAAAATCCTCGCAAGATATGAAGAGGATTAATGTCATACTCTGGATCCATGACCATCCCAAAGAGAGGCATGGGTTTAGGGTGTGACAAAGTTGGTATAAGAGCCCCAAGTTTTTAGGTTTTATAGACAATCTAAGTTGTGACATGATTATATAGGATGTTAGAAGTTTAGAATTGATCTTTAAATAAACAAGTGAAAAAAAATCTAAGAGATTAATTGATTGAAAATCTTAGCTTAGTGTTTACATGCCTGAGAAAGTTAATTACTTTAGTGATATGTGATCATTGATGAATACAAAATTCTAAATCCACTATTTGTTCGATTTTAAGAAAGGATGTAGTGTCATAGATTTTCCTCAGCTACTCTCTAACAAAAATCTGATGACTTTGTCAGTGTTTTAGAAGTAGTAAATAGCTTTGCAAAAGTGGTAAGAAGGCACAAAGAGCTAAAAGATTTGGTTGAGGTACAAGAAGCAGCAAAGGTCGTCGAGACAAAGTATGAAGACTTCTTAAATTCTCGAGATAAGAAGTGACCAGCCCCTATAGAAAAGCAAAGGATGATAGTTTTAAGGAGTTCAAAAAGAAGACTCCAAAGGAAAGGGGGACCAATGTACCATACAGGAAGATTCTAAAGGAGTGTCAAAGGTGTGGAATGATGCATAGAAATGTTTGTTGAAATACCTATTAGGTTATCCTAGGGGGGGTGAATAGAATATTAAAATTATTTTAGCCCTATTTCAAATGTGTTGGGATTGATTTTAATTCAATTTTATTCTTCTTAAAAATAGCCCCCAAATGTGTGTGCTACAAAGTGTCTACTCAAGAATTTTATCAACTAGGTGATGTGCAAGAGTAACAATAAGCATGAAAATAAAGAGACAAGCAATCACACATTCAATCCACAACAAAAGATTTATAGCATTTTGGCACAATGGCCTACATCCACTATTCTAAAGCTCACCTCTGAGCTTAGGTATATTTCATTTAGATTTTTTAATACAACCTAGGTTAAAAACATACAAAACTCATCTACTTACACACAAGCTCAACAATACACTCAATGTCTGCAACGAGTGTGATCAACTTCCGGTGTCTCCGGCGAAACCAAAACAATATGAGAATGAATAAAAATGCAAATGAATGCAAAGGAAATAAAATATTACAACAGGTTGGTTGGTGTTTCTATTTGCACAAAGTGGGAGTACTCCTTGTAGAGCTAGTACACTTGCTAGAGGGAGTAATGTATACAAGATTAGGGGAGTTTCTAATGCCAAATTTAATTAAACTGAAGATACTTTAATGTATTATATTGGCTTTCATCATATCACATGCAGCTCATTTGTTAATTCATATAATTCACACAAGGCTCGAGAAAGGTGCGTGTGTATGCGTGCAAGTGATTGGGAGCATTCAAGATACTCAAGAGCTCAAAAAATTTAAATGTATTTCCATTTTTGTCCTGTAATTATTGTGTAATGTTTGAGTATATTTTAGGGGATTGGGCAAGTGTGCCTTGTGGTAAAATCTTGTAATAGGGGTTTTGCCATGGAATTGACAAAAGGGGGGATTTTTGATGCATTAGCATTATTTATCAATCCATGGGAAAAACTTGTTGGAAGAACTCCATAATCCAAAGCACCAAGAAAACTCAAGCCATGAAGACTAAGACTGAGAGATGGGCTCCAACATCCAAAAAGGTAAAACCATGCATGTAACATGATTACGGTCATGTAGAATGGACCAAAATATGTATTTACACATGTAGGAAGCCCCCCCCCAAGGACTAAGAGTCATTGTCTTTCCCAAGCATATCATAAACAAAAAAACACAAAATTTCTTGTTTATGACCGATCACAAACCCCATGACTGATCACGCTCAGAGAAAGGGCCCAAAAATGAAGTCTCGATGATTAAGCCCCTTCTTCATGATTGATCACAAAACCTAGGTCTTGACCTAGCATGACCGATCACAAAGTCTATGACCGGTCACAACTGGGTCATGGGACTTGAGCCACAAGGCCCTAACCAGTGTGAGCCTCAAATCATGACTGGTCACAAATTAAAGCCTTGTGACCAGTCACAAACCCCATGACCGAGCACGCTTATGAGAAAAGTTAATTTCAAAACACCTCATTTTTTAATGAAGGCCTCACATCTTTTTATCATTTAAAAAGATTTCAATCTAAAGAATGAGAGTGCTTTTCGTTCCCTATAAGAGAGAAACTTTCCTCATTAAGGCAACACTTCAAGCATTTAAGAGAACATTATTTTTTTGCCAAAAGTAAGCCTCTAAGAGTGAAAAATATTTTTTTCACCATTGCTTGAGCTCAAAGCTTAACAGTCCCTCAAAAATCTCTTTCCTTCTTCCCTCTCTACTCTACTTAGTTAATATCTCATAGAGAGGTGTGTGTGGGTTGTCCCTAGAGGAGACCCTTATTTGTTTGGCTAAGATCAAAGAGCTTTAGAGTTAAAGCTTGAAGTTGTGTGGGTGTACGAAGAAAAACTAGCTCTACAATGAGCACTCTCACTTGGTAAGAATAGCAACATCAACCATTTAGTGGTAATATATGCTTTCCTCTTACATTCATTTGCATACATATTCATATTCATATTGTTTTACTTCTATTGAAGACACCGAAAGTTGACCACACTCGTCGGATACACTAAGTGTATTGATTAGATTGCCAAGGGAAAATAGTGTAGGTTTTGTATGTTTTTGACTTAAATTGTATTAGGTAATCTAAATAAAATATACCTAAGCTCAAAGCTGAGCTTTAGAAGAGTGGACATAAGCCATCATGTTGAACCACTGTAAATCTTGTGTTGTGGATTGATTATGTGATTGATTGTTTTCTTACTTTCTTACTTATAGCTACTCTTGCACACCACCTATTTAACAATATACTTAAGTAGACACCTTATAGCACACACACACACATACACTTGAATTAATTTTAAGAAGATTAAAATTGAATTAAAATCAATCCAACTAAGAAAAAGGGGGTAAACAAAATTTTAAATCCTATTCACCACCTCTAGGATCAATCTAATAGGTATTTCAGTTACTATGTTCTTCCGTAACCTAAATGCTATGATGTTGAATGCCATAACCTAAATTTTATGAATGCTATGATCCGAACGTCATAACCTGATGAATGTTATGATGTTGAGTGCTATGAATGCCATTACACAAGCACCAGTCAATTATAAAAATATTTCTCAGCCAACTTGATAGTTACCGAAACTTATCTATAAAGATTTCCAAAATCCTATTACTAAAGAATGCTATAGATAATTTCTAGGTCCTATCAAGTTAGCTAAATTTTGCTTAGTTACTATGTCATACAATAGCCTACATGTACATGAGTTTCCACCTTGACTAATTAGCTACCCAACAGACCTTTGTTTTCTAAGTTTTATTTTGTTAATTGAACATAAATGGTTCTACATATGTGTTTTATACATTTCAAATATTATTTGATAGCATTATTAAGTTCTTTGAATTTACATATTGTATTCTTATGTTTGCAATACATACTAATATTTACATGTTTTACATGTTGTGTTCTTTGTTAGGTCTTATGTATTGTCAATGTCCATGCACAAAACAATGTAAGTACATGTAGTGGTCATGTAGTAGGACTT
>JAOXJP010021241.1:0-17284 GCA_025762735.1 Platanus orientalis | reverse complement strand
CAAAGTGAAAAACGGGATTACAACTAAAAACCCCAAAAAACTAAACTAACCATGGCACTATTGGCCTTATTACAAAAATAACCCACCCTCTACAAAATTTGAATTGACCTCACATAACATGTAAACTTAAATCGTACCTTCTTATGTCGGGGTACATACATAAGTCGCATAATGTTGTTCGCATCATTCTCCTGGGGTGGGAAGAAATTCGACCTCGAATTTGATGGCGACCACTCTCCTTTATAGCTTCCAATAGAATGATCTAGGCTCTTTAAAATTGGAGGACGATGTGGTGGAGATTCGAGAATTGAAGACTCGGATGTACCTTTAGAACTTAATGGCTGCTTGGACTTAGATCTTGAACTGGTCCGCTTCCGGGCTTTTGCTCGAGTTGGAATCTACTCAGGTTTTGGCAAAATTTGGCCTTTGGTGATGATTTGTAACATGGTAGGAGGAGGAGGTCTAAGTATGGAGTCTTTGCAAGAATTCTTTCACCTTGATCTTTTCTTTTTTTTAGCTTTTAACTTTTTTGGGCTGTTGTCTGGCTTGTAGATTCAGACTTTTGAACTGGAATTGAAGTACGAATCTCAATTCTTGCTTCTTGTTTTGCTCTAAATTCGTCCCACATAGCCTGGATCAGATAAGTAACTTTTGAACTCTTTCTTGCTTTTCAATTTCTTGAAGCATGGATTGAAGAATATCATATTATTGTAGAAGAATCATGCTGAGCCAATTTTCAGAATCGAAATATTTCCTTGCACAATCAAGATGCCATTCCATATGATTAAGTTCATTCTTGAAGTTTTCTTCACTTAGAGATCTCACCCATACTTCATACTCTTGTGGATATCTAGTTACCTCATATCCATTATAAAACACCATGATTTATTCTCACAAGAACCCACCTATATAAGAATTAGTTGGAACCTTGCTCTGATTCCAAAATTGATGCAGTACAAAGGGGAAGATACCAAAAAGTGTTGTAGAATAATTTCCCAAAGCCTTAAATAATTTAAACAAAGGATGTGGAAACAAAACAAATCAAGAATAGAGTTTAGAGACAAACAAGTAGCCACAAAAATTTAAGAATCAGAAAATAAAATCATAAAAAAAAGATAAAAATGATTTAGAATAGAAAAAGAGGAGAAAATATGAGAAAAGATCCCAAAAGGGTATTTTTGGACAAAAAATCTAAAACTTATCAAAATACCCCTTTGACACATCAGAAATTCTGAAAATTCTATTGTCATTTTTGACATGTAACAAGGTTCTACAGTGAAAATTTCATGAAATTCTGACAAGATTTGATGGGTCATATCAAAGAATTTCATAAAAGTGAAGGTGCTTTAATGGAGGTTTTGATGAAAACCAGCAAAAAAATCTTTTAAAGGAAGAAGAAGATAAAAAAGAATATAAGAAAAATGAAAAAGAAAGAGAAGAAGAAACTAAGAGAGAGAATAGATAAGATATATACCTTAGAGAAGGAGGGAGGGTGAGGTGGATACTCACAAGTGCACTAGGGTGTTACAACCCACGTGTAGAGAATAAGGGAAGCCTAGGAGATGACATCAACTAATGCAGGACAAGGGAGAAGATACCAAAAATTGATGTAGAGTAATTCCAAATCCCTCAAACAATGGTTAGGTTTAAAGTGTGGAAGCAAAAGTTTTCAAGAATAAAATTTAGTACTTCAAGTAGCCACACAATTTTAAAAATCAAAGAAAAAAATCATAGAAAAAGGATAAGAAGAAGTTAGAATAGAAAAAGAGAAGAAAATATGAGAAAAAAGCCCAAAAGGGTATTTTTATAGTTTTAGACAGAAAATCCAAAAATTACCAAAATACCCCTCTGATGCGTCAGAAAATTCTGAAAATTTTATGGTCGTTTATGATGTGTGACAGGGCTTTACAGTTAAAATTTCATGAAATTCTGACAAGATTTAATAGGTCAAATCAAAGAATTTTAGAAAAATGAAAGTTCTTTAATGGAGGTTTCAAAAAAAGAAGAAAAAGAAAGAATAATATGACAAAAAGAATGAGAAAATAGTAGTATAAAACGAAAGAGAAAGTTAGAAAGAAGCTAAGACAGAGAAAAAAATAGAGATATTCCTTGAAAGAGAGAGAGAGCTAAGATGCTACAACCCACATGGAGAGAAGATGGGAGCTTAGGAGATGACATCAACCCTTGGAGAAGAGAACATGACTACAGCCACACTTTGGGAACACCCAAATATTCAAAAACAATTCTTTATTCTTCACCTAACATTCCCATAAAATCTTAACCTGATTTGCTGTTTTTTCTTTTGTTATTTTCACACTTTAATCAATTTTTACTTCACTTTATTATCATCAGAACTTTGGGACAACAACTTGTCATTTTTTTATTCTTTAAGTTAGCGAATACTCTTTTCATATTGTTTAGGTTTAATATTATCTATTGCTTTGTACACCTTTACCCTTAACATGTATAATGACTTTAACTTAAAGAATTACTTGAATTAATGTGTGGATGTGCAAGTAGAAATCTTGTTTATCTTTATTCGTTACTTAATCAATTTTATTCTTATTTCTTGTGCACACACTCACTAACCTACACGCATGTTACATCAGATTTGGTATCAGAGCTTAGGTTTAGGGTTTCCTTACCCGTTGGTTGATATTAGGTGTAGTTTTTGCATCGTAGGCTAGTTTTGTATATTTTACATCACTTCACATATTTTATTTTATTTAGCATTTAGTTTCCGCATTTAGATAGTTTCCTTTTTTAGGGAGTCTTTAGAGTCACCATCCTATGCCCTTTGGTGTTTGCCTACTAGATCCAGATTAGATTACCACCACAAGATGACCCTAGTAACAGGAACTAGTTCCCAGCTTTCTCAAGATCCAGCTTTCAAGGAGTTAACAGAGAGGATAGACAGGCTAGTTCAAGCTTTTAATACTAGCAATAAAGCCATCCAGGAACAAATGCGGCATTAAGAACAATCAATGTAAGAACTCCGTAGAGAGGTGGTTTCCTACACTGTGAGACCTTCACAGGAGGGGAGAGAGGTTCAAACAGGACTTCACTTAGACCACCACTTTAGCCATGGATCCGTAAGAGGCTATGAGTGAAGGACTCCTAGTCCTGAGCCCATCTATGAGCCAAGGAGAACCCCATCCAGGGGTAGGTCTATAATCCAGCCTAGGGGACATGATAGAAGGACCCCACCTCGTGAGGAGATTCCCAAGTTTGAGGATAACCTAGATCATCGGGGTTATAGGCACCAACGAGGAGCGAGAGATCATCGAGGTCCGAGGGATCTTGAGGAGATAGCCCTAAAAGCTATGCGGGTTGAGGTGTCCACTTTTGATGGGCGCCTAGACCCTAAGAGTTTTTTGGACTGAGTCTGCGGGATGAACCAATACTTTGATTGGTACGATGTCTTCCCTCACAAGCAAGTCAAATTCGCTAAGATGAAGTTATTTGGGTTAGCTTAGCTTTATTGGGATTCAATAGAGCAGTAGATGCATTGGAGACAAGAGAGACCCATTACTAACTGGGTAGAGATGCGTGAGAAACTCAAGGAGAACTATGTGCTATGTCATTATCACTAGACTCCTTGAGCAGTATCATGCCATCCGCCAGGGCTCATCTAGCGTCGCGGACTACATCATGAGATTCGATGGTGGTAGGTTGAGATGTGGAGTCCGTGAGAGTCCTGAGATAACCATGACGCGCTTCAAGATGGGGTTCCGACCTAAGATTCAAAAGAAGCTAATATCCTACTACATTGTCACTCTAGAGCAGGTTTATCAGATCGCATAAGACATGGAGAGGTATGTGAAGCCTTCGGCTCCATGACCTCAGGATCCTAGATGCCCAGATAGTAGGTTCACTTTAGGGGGCCAACCACCTAGAGTTGGTCCTGAACCTTCTAGGTCTGGCCCAATGCTTAATCGAGGTAAAAAAGAGGTCAGGGCTCGTTCTTTAGGCGATTCCAATAGATGTTACAAGTGTGTTGGGGTGGGCCATTACTCTAAGGGGTGTCCACGTAAAGACCTTGGTCTCTATGTAGAGGACAACACAGTGGAGGAGGATCATAGAGATCAACAAGCATTCAACGATGAGACTGACATAGATGAGATTGTTGATCCCATGCAGGCTCCGAGTGATGATGATGGAGAGGGAGAGGATAGTTACCTAGTTGTCATGAGACCTTCCTATTCTAGCTATCACTTTTCCTCTTCACCCTTTTTGAGTGGTGAGGTGTGCTCTCACCCAGGCTGCTCCAGAGGAGGATTGGTGGAGGACCACTATCTTTTATACCTTTGCCAAGTGTGGAGAGAAGAACTATAAAGTTATCATCGATAGTAGAAACTGCATTAACTTGATTTCTACTGAGAATGTGAAGCGACTTGGTTTTACCACCGTCCCACACCCTCAGCCCTACTGAGTGTCGGAGGTAGATTCCTCTTCTATTCCTGTTACCCATAGATGTCATGTGCTTATTAAGTTTGTCCAGTATAAGGATAAGATATGGTGTGACTTCGTGTTTATGGATGTAGGGCATATGATCCTAGGCCGACTTTAGCTCTTTGATTTGAACTACGTTTTATGGCAAGACCAACAATTGTGTGTTCGAATTCAAGGCCAAAAAAATCAAGCTCACTCATCTTTCACTAAAAGCTCAGTCGGGAGGCAAGAATCCGGTGAATAAAGGGAAGGATATGAAGGGTCCTCAGACAAAGACCTTGAATATTCTTATCCCTCAGGAGTTTGAGCAAGAGGTTTAGGGCAATACACTAGTGTTTGCATTAGTCGCTAGAGCAGTGATGCCTGATCCTAGTTCTGATTTCCCAGTTGAGGTAAAGCCTCTCATCAAAGAGTTTGGAGAGAGATGTTTCCTAAGGATTTACCAGATAAACTATCACTGATGCATGATATTCAACATGCCACAGATTTGGTTCCTGGAGAAACTCTTCCCAATTTACCTCACTACAGGATGCTGAGCTGAAGCGGCAGGTGGATGAACTGTTGAGAAAATGTTTCATCAGGAAGAGTATGAGTCTATGTGCCATACCCGCACTTCTTATACTGAAGAAGGGTGGTTCCTGGAGGATGTGTATTGATAGTAGAGCCATCAACAAAATCACAATACAGTATAGGTTTCCTATTCCTAGGTTTGATGACATGTTAGATATGGTGGTAGAAACTACTATATTCTCCAAGATTGATCTTAAGAGTGACTACCACCAGATTAGAGTTAGGTCAAGGGATAAGTGGAAAACTGCCTTCAAGACGAAGGATGGACTATATGAGTGGCTTGTCATGCCTTTTGGACTTTTTAATGCTCCAAGTACTTTTATGAGGGTAATGACACAGGTATTGAGGCCCTACATAGGGAAAATTTTGGTTGTATACTTTGATGACATTCTCATATACAACCCTAGTAGGGAGGTTTATCTGAACCATTTACGGAGTATATGTGAGATACTCTGTAGGGAGAGCCTATACATGAATCTTAAGTGTGCGTTCATGACACCGACAATTATCTTCTTAGGATCTGTTGTATCAAGTGAGGAAGTGACTGCTGATCCTGACAAGATCAAGTGTATTGTAGAATGGGTTGAGCCTACTAGTATTCATGAGGTAGGTAGTTTTCATGGCTTAGCCACGTTCTGCAGGTGGTTCATTTGGAGATTTAGCTCCATTATGACGTTTATTACGAAATGTATCTGTAAAGGTGAATGTAAGTGGACTAAGACAACAGCCAAGGCCTTCCAAGAGATTAAATCAAAGATGACTGAGGCTCCTCTTATGCGACTTCCGGAGTTCTCCAACGTCTTCGAAATTGCGTGTGATGCATCTAGGGTTGGAATAGGTTTCCTCAATCAGAAAGGACATCCTGTGGCTTATTTTAGTAAAAAATTGAATGAAGCCAAACAAAAGTATTCCACCTATGATAATGAATTCTATGCGGTAGTCCAGTTCCTTAGGTATTGGTGACATTACCTATTGTCATAGGAGTTCATCCTATTTATTGACCACGAGGCTTTGAGGTATCTAGGCTCTTAGAAGAAACTTAACTCATGGCAGGCTAAGTGAGTGGAGTATCTTTAGGAGTTTACATTTGTGATTAAACACAAAGCTGGCTCAGAAAACAAGGTTGCAGATGCGTTAAGTAGAAAGGACTACCTCTTACATACGATGAACGTACACATTACTGGATTTGATAAACTCAGAGAGAATTATGAGTCGTGTCCGGACTTTCGTACCATCTTTCACTTATTGCAAAGTGATTAGTTAATGGGGAGCAGAGAGTTTATGATTCAAGATGGGTATCTCTTTGAAGGTACGCGCTTATGTCTACTTCACACTTCTATGAGGGACTTTTTGATATGGGAGATGCATGCAAGTGATGTGGCTGGACACTTCAGTTAATGCAAGACCATTGCTTTAATTGATGACCATTTTTACTGGCCTAGTTTGAAACGGGATGTGGCGAAAGTAATTGAGTAATGTCGTACTTGTCAACTGGCGAAACAGAAGAAACAAAGTCTAGGTCTGTATTCCCCTTTACCAGTTCTTCACACTCTATGGTAGGATGTGAGCATGGACTTTGTGTTAGGCCTTCTTCGTTCCCCGAGATAGCACGATTCCATGATGGTACTGGATCGTTTCTCCAAGATGACCCACTTCATATCATGTGCCAAGACCTCGGATACCTTCAAGGTTGCTCGTCTATTCTTTGGTGATGTAGTCTGTTTACATGGGGTGCCTAAGTCCATAGTGTCTGATCGTGATGTCAGATTTGCTAGTTATTTCTGTAAGACACTATGGAAGATGATGGGTATCAAGCTGCAGTTTTCTTCTGCTTACCACCCTCAGACCGATGGGCAAACTTAGGTGGTAAATAGAAGTCTTGGAACATTACTTCGTTGTCTGGTCGGTGAGAATCTTAAGACATGGGATACATTCTTGTCTACTGCTGAGTTTGCATATAATAATTCAGTTAATAGGATCACTGGCATGAATCTATTTGAGAGTCATAGGTTATAAACCCAGGGTTCTTATAGACCTTTATCCCTATGTCTGCATCCTAGCATCCATTTGAGTCTGCATATGCATTTGCATCTCATTTACATGCATTACATCAGGAGACCGGGCATAGAATTGCTATGAGTAATGAGAAATATAAACAATTGGCTAATTTGCATTATTCACATCGCGAGTTTCAGGTTAATGATTTAGTTATGGTTTGTTTCCACCCTGAGCGATACACACTTGGGGTTGTGCGGAAATTGCATGCTAGGAGTTCGGGACCTTACAAAGTTCTGAATAAGATTGGACCTAATGTGTATGTGTTGGATATTCTAACTGACTTATGGATTAACTATACTTTTAATGTAGAGGACTTAGTACCTTACCATAGCCATTCTACCCCAGACTTTTAGCCTTTTGTAGACCTATAGACACTAGTCCCTCAGCCTATACCGCCATTGCCACCATTCATTACTCGCAAGGAGGGGATTGAAGCCATTGTGGATGATCAGATTGTTTCCATTAGACATAGAGGTTATCAAAGGTACCTTGTCAAGTGGAAGGGCCGATTGAATATTGACAGTACATGGTTGACTGAGAGTGAGTTGCAACGACTTGACCCTGACATCTTGGAGCACCATTGTAGCCATTTAGCATCAGAGACGACTTTTTCTCAGGAGGGGAGAGTTGATGAGGACATCAGGTCCAGGTGTGAGTTTCAGGTCTGTCAGAGGCGACGCAAGAGAGTTGTGCTCATGTTATGGTTCTATTAGAGTGTTTGTTTTTATTTTTTGTCCTTTTATTTCATGCTACATGTAATGAGGGTATTTCTGTCATTGAGAGCTAGTTAGGGGCGTTATGGTTCCATTAGAGTGTTTGAAGTGATCTTGCGAAATCAAATCCACATCTTACGTACTATAGAATCTGGAGAAATTGTTTCTACAGGATTCAATACACCCTTGGGAGAATCCAAGGAGGCCCATGTCTTTCCCAAATCTGCTGCGAATCATTCCCTCCACTTGGGTCAATTCAAGGCTATTGGCATAGAGCATTTTGGCAGATGGATTTTCACATTTTTTTACAGCAACTATATTGGTTCCTGTGAAGATGGATTTGAGATGACATGCTATTAGAAGAGCCAAACTATGTGATTTGCTACAGATACAAGGTAGTCCCTCCTCTTTGGCTTTGGTTTGAAGCCTATCCAACAAACGACGGTAGTGACTGTTCTGGCATGAGCCAATACCCTGTTTGGCTGATTGTTCAAACCTATATATTTTTTTTTCTCGCACTTGTAGCCTGTCCCTAACATATATTCATGCCTAAAACCATTCTATATCTTATACCTAACATTCCCATAAAATCCTAGCCTGATTTGTTGTTTTTTCCTTTGTTATTTTCACACTTTAATCAATTTTTACTTCACTTTATTATCATTAGAACTTTGGGACAGCAACCTGTCATTTTTTTATTCTTTAAGTTAGCGAATACTCTTTTCACATTGTTTAGGTTCAATATTGTCTATTGCTTTGTATGCCTTGACCTTTAACATGCATAATGACTTTAATTTAAAGAATCACTTGAATTAGTGTGTGAATGTGCAAGTAGGAATTTTGTTTATCTTTATTCGTTACTTTATCAATTTTATTCCTATCTCTTGTGCATACACCCACTAACCTACATGCATGCTGCATCATCAACCTTTGAAGAAGTGAACATAGCTACAGCCACACCTTGGGAACACCCAAATCTTCAAAAACTTGTTTATTCTTCACTAGTAAATTATAGGGGAGGGGTTGCCTTTAAACAGGCTTACAACTTTAACCAATTGGAAACTTCTTAAAATCTAAAACTTGCTAGCCTAGTTTTCTAAAATATAAAACTTTCTGAGATTTACTTTCCTAAAAATTTAAACTTAAAGACTTTCTAAAGTATACTATTCCCATTTTTAGTGACCACCTCTTAGTAATTTGGTCATAACTTTCCCAAATCACTTCGGATTTGCATAATCTTGGTCTCATTAGAAAGGTAACTGAATAACATATCTAATAACACCAAAATAAATCCAAAAAGTGAAGTTTTAACCATAGAAAATTTGGATCCAAAGTGAAAAATGGGATTACAATTAAAAACCCCAAAAACTGAGCTAACCATGACACTATTGGCCCTATTACAAAAATAACCCACTCTTTACAAAATTTGAATTGACCCCACATAACATGTAAACTTAAATCGTGCCCTCTTATGTGGGGGTACATACATTAGTCACATAATGTTGTCTGCATCAAGGGGTCCCATACATTAGTGCATAAAATTGATTTACACTTTTTAAGGGCATGCTTATCACTTTTTAGTGTTGATGTGTCGGACCCCTAGTTCATGCACACAACTTACGCACAGCTTTTGTGTGCACGAAATCCGGGGCGTTCAGAATGGGTCCTAAACACGATTTAAGTAGTGAGAGGAGCTCTAGTGCTATCTTTTGACGGCTTGGAGCCAATGGCTTGGGAACTCTTTGCATGAAAAAATGGTCATGGTAGGTCACGTTCTAAGCATTCCCAGGGAAGGGCCAAAAAGGGAAAGCTTCCGAGGGAGTTAAGAAACCTAAGCTAGGCTTATTGTACGACAAAGGAGGAGGGGCAGAAGGGGAGGGATCTATGCAGAAGACCAAAGGGTCTCATGTGTGTGATCAATGAAGTGCCACATTCTTTCTTAGAACATGACAGGGTTAAGAAGCCAAGAAAGGAGACGACTAGTTCAGGAAATGGTTAGACAAAATAATCTAGAGAATAATAATTCTGCAGTATACAAAAATGGAGAACATTGGCTGGGAAGTTATGGATAACGTATGCCACTTTGACAATTCGGGTTGGATTGTCCTCCCATCTATGGGGGCAACAGGTGGGGTCCTGATGATTTGGGATAAAGGTCAAGTGGATTGCAGGGAAACATGGGTGGATGCATATTCTTTTTTGATAGAGGCAACGGTTAAAGGGGAACTCTAGAAATGGATTATGATTGGTGTTTGTGGGCTAACTGGCAGGGATCTCTTGGAGGAGTTTATTGCAGAGCTGAAGATGGTTAGATCGAGAAAGGGGCTGCCATGGTGTATTAAGGGCGACTATAACGAGGTGTTCTATCTTGAGGAAAGGAGCCACGCTGTTAGAAGAACTAGGGGCATGGATGTATTATGTAATTTTGTTAATCGAAACAAGCTTATCGACTTTCCTCTGTTGGGGGCCAGGTTCACATGGTTTAATTTTCAAGATAACCCATCTCTAAGTAAACTTGACAAGTTCTTGATTTTGGTGGAGTGGGTTGATTACTTTTCGCCGGTTAGTGTGTAAGCTTTGCCAAAGTTGGGGCTTGACCATACACATTATGTTAAAAGGAGGGGAGGAAAGCAGTCGTATGGGACTGCATCCATTTAAGTTCTAGAATATGTAGTTGTTACAACATAGCTTTGTCGACTTGGTGAAGGGTTGGTGGGAGGACATGGATGTGTGGGGTCCGTCGAGCTAGAGATTTTGCTTGAAATTTAAAGGCATTTGGGCTGCCTAAGGACTTGGAATAAGGAGGTGTTTGAGAATGTTGAGAGGAAAAAAGAAAAATTCTTGCAGGAGATTAAGATGTGGGACATAAAGGAGGAGGTCGAGGGATTAGAAGCAGATGAAAGGATAGCTAGGAAGGAAGCTAGGCTGGAATTCAAAAGGGTTCTTGATATGGAAGAAGTGATGTGGAGTTAAAAATAAGGGTGCAATGACTAAAAGAAGGGGATCATAACATGAAGTTCTTTCATAAGATGGCATATGCCAGTAGATTGATTAACGACATTCTGAGTCTCCAAATTAGAGGGGAGAGTGTGGTTGGCGATGAGGATTTAAAGGATTATGTGGAAGATTATTTTTTATCATTATTCCTAGAAGACGGGCTCGTCAGACCAAAAGTGGATGGTTTGCATATACCTCAGTTGGAGGATGGACAAACAGCTTGATTGGGGAGACCTTTTGATGAAGAAGATAAAAGTGTTGTGTGGATTTTGGATGGAGATAAGGCCCCAGGGCCAGATCGGTTCATGATAGCATTTTACAAGAAATGTTGGGAGGTGATTCGGGGAGGTTTGATGATGGTTATGAAAGATTTCTACGATAAGGGCAGTAATGTGACCTACATTGCTCTGATTCCTAAAAAGAAGGGGCTGAGCAATCATATGATTTTAGTCCCATGAGCTTTGTGGGTAGAACCTATACATTTTTTTCAAATGCTTGGCTTTGTGTCTTAAGGAAGTGTTTCCTTGGCTCATCTCAATAGAACAAGGTGCTTTCCTACGAGGGAGAGAAATGGCAGATGGGGTTCTATGCGCGAATGAATGTATTGATGCCCGTATTAGAGAGGGAAAGCTAAGGGTTTTATGAAAATTAGACCTCAAGAAAGCTAATGATCATGTAAATTCGGAATTCCTATTAAATGTGATGAGAGGATGCGGTTTTGGGATCAAATGAAGGGAGTGGATGTGGAAATGTTTTAGCTTGGCTTTATTTTCGGTTCTGATTAATGGGGTGCCCAATGACCATTTTGGATGTAGTAGAGGGCTATGCCAGGGCGACCCTTTATCCCCGCTTCTATTTTTTTTTGGCTGCAAGCATTCTAGGGAGTTTTATTGTAAGGGTAGTGGAGGTGGGATTGATTGAAGGATTTTCCTTGGGCCAGGGGGAAGTCATTGTGTCCCACTTGCAGTTTGTGGATGACGCCATTATTTTTGTGACAATTCTCAGAGACAAATTACGATGCTTCATTGTGTTCTTAGGTGCTTTGGGGTTCCTCTAAAGGTCTAATTCTTCATGTGGATAGCAGTTTCGGAGACGCTCTCAACTATAAACATGTTGTGGGGGAAAGGTTTCTGTTTGCCTAATATGCCTCCTCTGTTATCAGGATGCAAAATCGTCGTCCCATCTATTTGTTTGCTGCCCTTTTTCATGGGATATTTAGTGCGTCATGGTTAGGGATTTTGGTGTAACCTTTATAGTTCCCCTGAGTCTATTTGGACTCCTTCACGGTTGGAGATTGAGGGTTTTCAGCATGTTTGGAAAGAGGATCTAGAAGCTAGTACTAGTAGTGGTTTGTTGGGCGGTTTGGAGGGAGAGAAATAATAGGGTCTTTAAGGGTCATGTAGAACCAACTTTTTAGGTCTACCGGAGGACTAAAGAGTTGGTCATTTTCTAGGCCAGAATGATGCAACACAATGGAGATGATACCAAAGTTGATATAGAATGATAGCCAAGAATCTCAAATAAAAGCTAAGTAAAATATTGAAAGCAAGAACACACTTTAAATTAAAGAGAAGATAAAAAAGAAAAAATGAAGACCTGATTTTAAGGTTTTCCAAACCTAAAATAGGGGATCTTAACCTCCACTAAGCTTGAATAAACTCAAGGAATTCACCTTTGGGGAAAATCACTTATAAGTTTTTAGATTTTATAAAGGAAAAACACACTAGCCAAAAGCTAGAAAACAAGAAAATTCTTTATTTATCAATTTTATCAATAAAATTGTGGATTACAAACATATATATAGATTTTACATGCCAATATTTCCAAACCTCACTCTAATTAGACTTCTTAAAAATACAATTTCTAAATTAACAAAATCCCGTAATTAAGTGATACCGTGCTAGTATTTTAGTTATAACTTTCTCAAGTCAAATCAAATTCTCAAGATCTTGGTCTTATAGGAAAGGTAATTGTATAACCTTTCAAATAACACCAAAATTATCCTAAATGGGTAAGTATTGACCTTCTAAAATAAGGCCTAAAACGAAAAAATGGGATTAGTTCTCACTTTAAAATTAAATAAAATGTAGCCTATTTGGAAATAAATAAAAACCCTTAAACTGACTAACAAGAAACTAACCTAGATTAACTTAAAATTGACCAAATAAAAAAAATTGCCATAAAAATGACAAACCCATAATTCTCAAAATACCCCTACATAAAACCATCAGATCTGAATATAAGCTATTTCTTGTACCACATTAGAAGATGCAAAGGATACGCCAGGCTCCTGATTAGGTTTTAATTAGAGATTAGGTTAATAGTGTTGGGACTGCCCCGTTTTAAGGTGGTTTAGGGTTCTTTAGTATATAGGAGGGGATCTCTCATTCCCCTTTTGCTTGTATCTCTTGTTTGCTTCTTCTTTTTACAATAATTTTTTTCTTTCATAAAGAAAAAGAGTGAGATACAAGATGTGTGTATGTGTGGGTTAGTTAGGGACTTTTAGGGGCTAGGGTTTTATGGATTTTTTAGTCCAAGGGTATTTTTGTAAAAGGCATTGTTTCGAAGGGTAATTTAGTGAGTCAACAAGTCAAAGTGGGGTCCTCTTGGTGTGTTTGTCGAACTCCTATAGAAAGCCTTATTTTTTGATGGTTTTTATTATTAGAAAGTCAAGGTTTTAGTAGTTTTAGGCTTAGGAAAGTCTTAGGTATTAAGTAGGCTAGTTAAGTTAGGAGTTTCTATTTTAGTTCCTTTGCTATTTTCTTCTACCTATTCTTCTTCTTTTTTTAATAGATCTTCTCTCCATATTTCTCTCTTTATTTGTTGCTACAATACCTTACATAATTGAAGAGTCAATACTGATTTTTGAGAACTAGGAAAGCTAAAAGTGATCTAACGGTTGAATTATTGAACTATATAAGAGGTAAAATCTCACCCCTATAAACCCTAGATTTCCCCTTACTTCTTCTAGGGTTTTCTTCCGCATCATATCCCCTTAAACCTCCCTCAACTCCCCCCAAATTCCCCATATTTTCTTTTAAGTTTTTGTTCAAAGTTCACATTATGTTTTAGATATTTTGTGATAAGAAACACTGTAGACTGGTATTTTTATCCTTTTACATGTTAGAATATAATGAAATTTTGTTTGGAGATCCCTTTTAAACCTATTTGATTACCTATATGTAGGGGTAGTTTGGTATTTTAAATTTTTGCCCAAAAAATACAAAATTTCCCTTTTAGGTTTTTTCTTCCTATTTTCTTCCCCTTTTCTATCCTAAACTCTTCTAGCTTCATTTCCTTCATTCTATTATTCAATTTTTAAAGTTCCTTGCTACTTGTGTTATTTAAAGATTTATTCTTGGTGGATTAAAGTTTGTTCTTGCTTCTGTTATTAATTTGATGATTCTTTGAGATACTTGGCAATACCCTACATCAACTTTTGGTATCAAGTCTATTGTGCTGCATCAATTTTGGTGTCAGAGTCAGGTTATCAACTAGTTTCTACCTAGTTGAGTCCTACGAATCCAGGTTGATGTAGGATATTCCCAAGAACATTAACTAAATTTTCTAAAGTGCAGAAGCAAATAATTCAAGAATAGAGTTTAGAACTACACACAAGTAGCCATGAATGTGAAAATCAAAGATTAGTGATAAAGAAATTGTATTAGAAGATTTTAGAATGGAAAAAGAGAAGAAAATAGGGATAAATAACCCATACTGACATTTTTGTAATTTCTGAATAGAATCTCAAAATTACCAAAATACCCCTACTAATACATCAGACAATTTCAAAATTTCTACTATAATTTCTAACATGAATTTTGCTAGGGTTTTATAGTTGAAAATATAAACACTCTCCAATTTAAAAATCTTATAAATAACACTTTCTAAACTTTATACTACTAAAACTTAAGATTTCTTAAAACACAACCTTCTAAAAGCATTATTCTTCTCACTCATTGAGACCCCTTTAGTAATTTGGCCATAACTTTTCCAAATCAACTTGGATTTGTGCAATCTTGGTCTCGTCAAAATGGTAATTGAATAACCTCTTTAATGACACAAAAATCAAGCCAATAATGCAAGTTTTGACCTAAAAAAACTTGGGTTATAAATAAGTGGTGTGATTACCCCAAATTCCTAAATTAATCTTGGCTTAAAAGCCTTATTACAACCATACCTTTGCAAATAAAATTCTTAATCTATCCTTGGCACTAATTACCTTATTACAAAATTAATGCATCCCTTATTATCATGCCTCGAAACCCACACGCAGAAATCAAAGTATAATATATGAAACACACATGCACAGATCTCAAAGTGTGACATTACCCTTTCCTTGTGGAAGGGGGTTTCTTACTTATCTTACTTAATTGTAACATAATTTTTTTTTCATTCTCTTAATCATCATTTACCAAAACATTCGCAACAGATACATAACCATAAGATAATAAATCCATCCATAGAGTGCAGTGGAAACATAAACATATACATCCTAAACTATGCAGTTGAATATAACCAATAGTCTTCAACCTAAATATCAATCTCCTAATCTCAAAACAGTCAACTAACATATCCATGATGATCTAAACAGTAGCATTAAAGGCCTTCTAAATGGCCAACTGAAATATCCATCATCTCATCACCATCAAAACTACAAAATAATAAATCCATCCTATCTCAAATGATTCTTGTCTCATACACAATGTACTGGAAATAAAGCTAAATAGAAATAAAAGAACATAACTGGTCCTCTTGCCTCAATGAGCCAACACTGGAACCGGGCCTACAAGAGCACGAACTACGAGATACCATCTGAAATGGGGTTAAAAACATGGGTAAGCTATAAACCCCATGAGAGAACATGCATAATGTCTCACGGAATAAATCTAATCTGCATAAGTACGACTCAATACCAAATTGGAACATGCATAGTAGATAAAAAGTAGAACTAACCACAATAATAATCAGATTCTAATAAAGGTGATAAAAATAATAAGGTCAAATCAATATAAGTCCACAACTGAAGAGATAAGTGTAACTCATAAGGAAAGTGCAACGTGTAACACGAATGCTTTTTACAAAATACTCATATATAAATAGGTTGTAACACCTTTCAAGTAAGCTGCCTTAGCTAATAGATTTCAAACCAGTTTCATGCTTATGGAGATTCAATACCACTCTCAAACTCACATAACCCATGAAGGGTTTCAAAAAAAATACACCTCGGATTAAATCAACTCAATCCATGTAAGGTTCCCATATCAAATCTCGTCAAAACCCCTCGTATCAAATCCAATGGATTAGCCTACATAAGGACTTTAACAAATCTTAAATCATACAACCCATGTAAGGTCTCTAACAAAACTGAAATCATATCTCATATAGGGTTTTCAACAAAACTGAAATCTTATATGGAAATGGATAATTAGTATCGTCTTCATCTATTAATGCCACCTAGTGATTGAGTTTAGAAATGAGGTTGTAAGATTGATATAGCCCTTAAAAATTCCCCAAGGAGTCAAGGGTTAGTTCGCAAAAATCCCCCAGAGCATCAAAGGTTGGTGGACAACTAGTGTTATCTTCACCTATTAATATGACCCGGTGATTGGGTACCTAAAATGGGTCATAAAACCAATATAGCCTGAAAAATCTCTCAAGACATCAAGGGTTAGCCCACAAAAATCCCCTAGGGCATCAAGGGTTGGTGGGCAACTAATGTTGTCTTCACCTATTAATATCACCCGGTGATTGGGTCCAAAACAAAATCCTTGGAATGGGAATGAAACTTTAAAATCAATGCATATATAGAGTAATATGTAACTGCATAAGGATACAATGCAAGAGAAGTCCAGGTAACAAAACTCGTAAGTGAGACTATGTAAAGACTATACTTAAAACTAGACCGAAAGTAGTAGCTCATACTCACACCAAAACAAAATGCTCGAAAATTCCTTTTCTAACTTTCTAAAACCAACGATAGTAAAAGTCTCAAACAAGTCATGCATGTGGATGCAAGCATACTGATATGGAGCTCATCAAATCAAGTGTAAGTGGATATAATAAAGTGGAAAGCATAATAATAGCATCAATGAGAAACTAGCATACAAGATAACATAAGCAGTAGAGCTCGGAGTCAAATAAGATAAGTAAAGACTGCCAACTAGCAATGATGATATGGATATTAATATCATATATGGGGAAATCAAGGCAAACATCAAGCATAAGGAGTAGAAATCATTTTTTCCCTTTTTACTTTCATACAGATTCAACCTTCTTACATTTAATCATAGAGAGAAGCTTAGGATTTCGATGAATTCATGATGGTAGCAAAGTAGAAGAATTAAATCTTAACTAATACATACACAAATCTGAATAGATTTAACCATCCACAAATAGAATCCTGAATTTCATGTAATCAAGGTCCTTACCAAGGTATAATGAAAATAAACCATTTCATAGAATAGTTGGAATCATCAAACTTACATAGATTT
>JAOXJP010021230.1:0-17285 GCA_025762735.1 Platanus orientalis | reverse complement strand
GCCATTCCGCTCTGTTTAGGGCCTTATCTGCCGTTAAATTACAAGCTGCCATGTCCCTCTTTACTACCTCCACCCAGCAGTTATGGTAGAAGGAAATGGAAAAATCATTCAAGCCAAAGGTTTTGTCTCATTCATTCCTTTTATCACTCCCCAGATTCCCCCTTGGAAAGGATGACCTCTCTTTCTCTTTCTGAAATATGATTGAATTCTAGACCATCTAAAGTGGGTCTAAGAGGGTGGGGCTACACATGAAGATTTTTATAAAGGTTAATGATTTCCTTCCTGATTTTCTCAATGTTTAGACTCCACTGTTCATCCATTTTTAATGATTGAATGTTATTCACTTTATTCCTTGCAGTTGCCGATTTATGGAAATATTTAGTGTTTCAATCCCTCTCCCTTAACCACTATCTTCTTGATCTTTGACATCAATAAGTCTTTTCGCTAGACACTAAGAGCTGATACTCAGGTTTTAAACCCTCTCTCAGCTTTCTATCACTCTCTTGAAGACGACCCATGTTTCTATGTCAATGTGGGAATAAATTCATGTGAGAATAATTGATCAACTTGCAATTAATTGATTTCAAATAAAGAGCGCGAGGAGAGCAATTTTGTTGCAATTTCTGGATGCTCCACATGACTCAGCCTTCTAACGCAAAATAGAGAAATCTTCAAAGTTAGAGCAGATTTCTTCAAATTTAGTTGTGGTTTTTTCAAAGATAGTAGAGAATTCTTCTAATTTGGCTCATCTCTCTCCAATGGAATCTTTCTTTTCTAAAGTGGGAGCGCCCTACACCTCCTTACAACTTCCTTCTTCACTATTTTCCAAAGAGCCCCCTTTTCTTCCTTCTGAGTGATCCAAAAGTCTTCTTATGCCAAACTTTTAGTTTGAGCTTTAAAGCTTTTAACTTTCGACAAAAGATACGAATATGGGATTCTTGCACTCTCATTTTGCTCTAGGATTGGTGAGTGATCTCGAAGAACTCTAGCAATTTTAACATTTCCTCGAATCTAAAGGGAATTGGGTCGCAATTCTCCTTCAGAGACTTAATGATGATAGGTCTATGATTCGAAGTTGGTTTGGAAATGGCCTGCTGAATCATACCTAGGAACATCTTGTCCCAATCATTGAAATGCAGTAATCTGTCTAAATGGCTCAAAGATGGATTTTTCTGAAAATTGGACCACGTGAAGTTAGCTCTTTTTAAAGGGCTATCAATCACCCTCCATCTATCCACAAACTTCCCAAATCTCTCCATTTTCTTACTTTTCCTTCCTTTGCCACTCCTTTCATTGGAAAATCTTAGCTTGCTAAAGTTCCCTTGAGACACCAGGGGTGATTCCATCTTGCTTCAATGTCATTCAGCTCTTGCCATTGTTATTTTTATTTTTTAATCTTTTGAAATCTATTGTTAGGGAGGGACCATAAATTCCAAAGAACATCCAAAGAGTCTTCCCCCCCATGCAGTTCATGATCAAGAACCTCTATTACGTTCATTATGATATATCGCCACAATTGCTTCTGAAGTCCTATAGGATGGAATCGCCAGCTAGTTTGAATTCCTAGATCTCCACACCTTTTTCACAAGCTTGGCACTCATGGATTCAATTTTTGTCTCCTGAAGACAAACCATTGTGGGATTATACTTTCAAAGCCTTGATGAATAGTCTTTTATCCCTGTCCCATTGCCCATTTCTCTCACGTTCTACACTATACTGCTAAACCCCATTATATCACTCTCAGATGCTCCACTTCCTTCCTAACACTATGATACAGTACAATGGGGAAGATACCAAAAATTGATGTAGAATAATTCCTAAGGCCTCAAATAATTTAAATTAAGGTGCCAAAGCGAAATAACTTGAATTTAAATTCACAGATAGCCCAAAAATCAGATAATATAATTTTCAAGAAAAGAGGTTAGGAGGAGAAAGAACATAAAAGGAGAAAAGACCCAAAAGGGTATTTATGTAATATTGGAATGAAATTCTGAAAAATTACCAAAATGCTCTCTAATGCGTTAGAAAATTCCGAAAATTTATGGCAGTTTTTGACCTGTTCAAAGGTTCTACAGTTGAAATTTCATTAAATTCCAACAAGAATTTATGGGTTAAATCATGAAATTTCATAAACTTGAAGGCGCTTTAATTGAGGTTTTCAGCACTTGCACATGAAATATGAGAAATGAAGAATAATAATGGTAGAAAGAAGAATAAAATATCAGTATATAAAGAAAAAGAATAGGGATATACCTTGAAGAAGTGAGGGAGCTTCAACTGCACTTAAGGAAGAAGAGAGAGGGGAGCCATAAGTGACATCAGCCCTTGGAGAAGGAGAGATAAACTAGGCTCATGGCCTACCTTGGGGACACCCAATTCAATAAACTTTAATAATTTTTCATTATCAAATTATGGGGGAGGGGATGCTTTTAAATAGGCTTACAATCCTAAACAATTAGAAGCTTGCTAATATTGGAAACTTCTTAAAATCTTAAACTTGCTAAAAGCATTAATAACTTATTGCACAAGTTTTCCTAATTCCTAGACTTTCCAAAACATAAAATTTCCGAGAGTCTAAACTACTAAAATTTAAGACTTTTTAAAAAAACACTACCTTCTCCTTCCTAGAGTCTTATGTGGGGCACCTACAAAAGTTGCATATTGTTGTCCGCATCACACTACCTTCTCTTTCCTACGTGGTTTTCCATCATAATTTGATTCCATTCCCCAACTTCTTTAGTTCTTTCACCAACCTCTTTCTACCACCCAACCCCCTAAAGTCCATCTTTATATCTTTCCTACCACTCTGCTCTATCTCATGAAGTAGAGCTTAGGTTTCTCTTTCGAACCTTCAAAGGACATTCTAAGAACTTGCCGAGTTTCTCAATCTACATGATAATGCAGGTGCATTTTCACACCGGGTTTGAGTGGGACAGCCTGTGTGAGACAGGGGCACACTTGGGATGGGGCGACCCTTGGGAAACAGGCGGTTCGTGTGAGGTGGGACCCATAAAGGAGGGTTCGACCGAGGACCTAAGATAAATTGATTGATTCACCTCCCTCTATCAGTTCGATCGTTTAGAGCAAATGGTTAGTTGTCCTGCATCACCTAAAACCTTGTCAAATATAATTTCCCCATTCGTCTCTTTTATACCCCTAATTTCAGCATAGCAACCTTTCTCGGCTGCATTTCTGAATCAGGAAAATCCAGGGCTAATTCACACCTTGGCTTTCCTTGCCCCCTTATTTACTTAGATCCCCTTTCTTGATCCAGTTGCGTGATTGCAATAAGGAATACAGGAAGGACAGTATCATTGCTTTCCTCTGGGCACTGATATAGCTAGCACAATCAGATTATGCGAATCCCTTGTTAGCATAGGTTTTTTTTTGGGCATTTTTCACTGGCCTAACCTTAGCAAAATTCTCATTCTGACTGAAATGAGTGACCGACTCTTTTTTTATTTATGCTGAGGGAAGAGACTTGCCTAACAGACATAGCAATGGGAAGAGACTGGCTTAACAGATTTTGTCTAAAGGAAAAGGAAAGAGTAGACTTACCTTGATGTGAGACTTCAAAATAAAATCTATTTTTGATGGATATTTTCTGAATATTTTGGCAAAGTTGACTCACTTCATGGAAAGCCTGAACTCTGAAAAGCAGATTCCTGTTGTTGGGATTGCCTTTCTCGGTGTCTTTAACATTTAAAACCTCTACAGAAGTGTGTGAGTTTGACTTGTGATGTAGTGGCCATGTTTTGTGACATGATGACTTGGGCCTCGATACTATAGATATGGAGCAGCGGTACTATGGCCACCCCGTTCATAACGGGGACAAGCCAACTCGGAACTTTATGTTTTATTGATGGAGAGAGAACATAATTCAAAAGTTGCCTTTTAGTTTGTCATGTTTGTATGGCTTTATTGTATGAGTCTTACATGAAAATAAAAACCTCCGTTTGAATGATAATGAACTGTAATTTCTTGGAAGCCCCTAAGCTAGTTCCCTATCCTTCTCTCTTAACTTTTTTTTTTTTTGGATGAATAACAGTCTATTAAAATAGAGGAAGAATGCACAAATATACATGAGCAAAATAAGTAAAGAGCAGCTACATATCACTTTAAAGATAAGAAAGTAAACAAGATGACCAATCCGGAAGAAGATCATTGAGTGTGAGACCATCAAATTCTTTGGAAGCCATAGCCCATGATGCAACCTCAAAAATGATGGAATCCAGCACCTCAGCCTAGGACTTCCATACCCCCTTGAAAATCCTTCTATTCCTCTCCTTCCAGATGCTCCAACATAACCCATGAAAAATAGCCAGTCCAAACTTCTTTCCACGAGGGTCTAGGAAGTCGCGTTTCCATTGCTTTGTAGTAGTTTGAATCTAGAATGTTATCATGTTTCTTTTAACTTGAAGTTTCATTCGAAATTTTCACTTGTCTTTCCTGTGATGTCCTATTTTTCACAGAGATTCTATTATAAACATTCTAGCGATATACTAGGGTGAAATATTCACCAAAATTGAAAATTTAAACCTTGAATGAGCCTATTCGTGGAGTTTAAAATCCTCTTTGCTTTTGATTGGTTTATGTAGTGTCCCTTATGACCTTGTAGTATTGATTACTTTTCTAATGATATGAACTTGCCTTGAAAAACAAATTGTTATTTGCAATAGGGTGTGGGACATAGGGGTCTTTAATATTTTTGTTTTTGGGTATTTTGGTCAAGAGTTTGCTATGTTTGAATTAGGCTGGTTGATGCGGACATCCACGCTGAAGTGGGTCCCACGTGACATGTGGGTGGGACCCACACTTATGATCCTTATGGCAGCCGAGTGGGGGACATATGTAGTATCTTGGAGCTGATTTAATTAGTTTCTTATTGGATTTTATGTTAGGATTATTTTTAGCCTTATATTTTATTTATGTGTTGAGTTTATTTTAGAGTCCATACGTGATTATGAATCTTTAAATCAAGTTGTAATCCCCCTTTTTCTTTTTATGACATATTTTAGAGGGTCAAAACTCATCCATTTGGGTTGATTTTGGAGTCATTTGAAAGGTTATTCAGTTACCTTTCCAACGAGACCAAGATCTTGAGAATCCGATGTGCTTTGGGAAAGTTATGGCCAAAATACTGGCAGGGTATCACTTGATAATGAGATTTAGTTATTTTAGAGATAGTTATTATTTTAGGAAGTTTGGTTAGAGTGAGATTTAGAAAGATTGGCATGTAATGTCTATATATATGCTTGTAACTCTCAATTTTATGGATGAAATTAATGAATAAAGAATTATCTTGCTTTTTAGCTCTGGGCTACTGTGTTCTTCCTTTATGAAGTCTAAAAACCAGGAGTGGTTTTCTCCAAAGGTGAATTCCTTGGGTTTATTCAAGCTTGGTGGAGGCCAAAATCTCTTGTTTTGGGTTTGGAAGAGCTTCAAACCAAGTCTTTATCTTTTCTTTAATATAAAGTGTTCTTTGATTCCAAGATTAGTGTTTGATAAATTTTCTGGTTTCTTGAATTTTAAGATCCTACAGTCTAAAAGTTTATATAATTTTATATAACTAGATTTGTCATAATTACTTGAAATTTGATTTACATACTCTTCATATATGTCAGAATTACCCTGTAAAATTAAAATTTTTTCTGATGCATGATCAGGGGTATTTTGGTAATTTCAGTTTTTGTCCAGAAATTACAGAATTGTCCTTTTGGGTTTGTTTCTTCTATTTTTTCCGTCTTTTCTTATTTCAGTTCTCTTTAACCCCTCTAATCAAGTTTCTTTTTCAATTTTCTTTAAATCTTGATTATTTAAGTGTGCTTAAAATTCAATTCTTGGTTTTTTAACTTTATTCTTACTTCTGCTGCATCCCCTTGGGTATTACTGAGATTCTTAGCTATCATTCTACATCCACTTTGGTATCATCTCTATTATGCTACATCACTGGTTTGACAACCATATTAAGGTAGTGATGACAGCCATATCAAGGCCACGATTTTGTCTAAGTTTGTTGCTTATTCTTTTAGAAAGTAGGTCTTAGTAAGTCTCACGTTAGGAATCCCTTTAGGTTATGTTTCTATTTTAGGAAACTTCTAATTCTTAGTTAATTTAAGTCTTTAAATCAGATTGATTGGCATGTATTGGATCATTAAAAGAAGTAAAGAAATGAGTTTTGAAGCCATGATTGGTCTTCTTCCTCAAACCCTGCGACTGTTTCCTCTCCCATGGTGGGACTCCAAGGCTTCCCCTGCACACTCTTACAAGAATCATTATTGAGTTAGATCTTGAAACCACAAGCCTGAAATCCATCATTCTCATTAATTCCTTTTTATTTTTATTTTATTTATTTTTTTGATAGGCAAATTTCATTAAGGGTATAAGGAATCCTTAAGGCCAAAAAGGTCTAGCCCCAGTGATGCGGGCATTATGACCGAGATGATCATTGGTCCATGCATACAGCTCTTTTAGTACTTCTTTTATTTTCTTTTTTTTAATTGTGTCTCATGTAAAGTTGGACATGTAATTTTGAGGGAATTTTAGTCGTTATCAGTTTATTAGGGATGTTTTTGTTATTTTTTAGAGTTTAGGGGTAATTTAGAGAGGAGTTATTGGAGAGGGGCTTATTTTAGTTAATACATGGGATTTTTATTTAACCCTAGTCGTGTGGGAGTCTATAAAGCCCTACACGACCAACTTTTGAATCATGATGGAATATTTGAATAAAAAATTGCTTCTCACGTTATGACATTCTTCTTCCTCTTACTTGTTGCAGCTGAAGAATGACAAAACCCTGAAATGGGTTTGGGTTTAGCCCTAGTTTAACGGTTGTGGTGGAGGCCACTCCCTCCCCTTGGGTAAAGGTCCATTCCCCTTCTTCTCTCTTAATTTTATTCATCAATTCATAGGTCATCTTTTTTTTTTTTATTGTGTTGAAGTACCATTCAACCCAATAGAACCATCACCGGATTGTGTACCTTGAACTTCTACAACTTAATCTTCACTCAAGGATTTGATGGATCTCCATGTGATAAGCTAGAGATGAGTTCTTATCCTTTAAGGGCTGTTTGAAGAAATTTATTGCAGGTTTTAAAATTTCAGACATGGGAAATCAGCAAGGCATCTTCATATGAATTTGGATAGGGCTTCTACAATATAGGGATTGAAAGGCTGCCACTTCTCCTACTTGTTGAGGGTTACTAGACGATCCAAGTGAAGGTGGGACCCATCCCAATAGGTCCCACCTGATAGAGAATATTTTTGAATTCCCTGTAGGTGACGTTAAACAAGGTGGTTTTGGTGCTCTGGGAAAATTCAATCCAAACTCCTAAATACTAGGAGTTTGGTAGCCATCTTCTGGAGGTGTCTTAGCAATACAAAAACGATCCACAGGGGTAGATATCCTCTCCAAAATTTCAGGAGGTGATCGAAAATTTGCTTGGGTCTTCTCAAGTGGCATTAAATATGCCCTGTTTTTGGGCTTGTGAAAAATCAACGTAATTCCCTATTTGTTAGGGCTTTGGGTGCATGGTTTTGGGAGGGACTTTAGCCACCCTTGGGTGACAATACTACTATAGGAGTTCCTCAAAAAAACTTTTGGACTCACCCTATTACACCTGGGTCAATTTTCAGCTAGTGGCAAGGCAAATACCAGGCCTGTGATTTTTCAACCACTTCAAATCAATTGAATGGTCAGTTTTATTGCACAGTATCATCTCCAATCTGCTCTTGAAAGGTTTTACAGGTGATCCCCAACAAAAACGAAGTCTGTTTGTTCATCTAGAATTACTTCTTTTGAATCCAAAGTGTAGATGGACATGGTGTTTTGATTGGGTGGGTTAATGGCTGATAAACCCTGTTAAACATATGAAATCCTGAGAGATCTGATTCCCCACCATTCCTAAACCTATTTCAATTTATGTTTAATTAGTCCCTAATAGGTCCCTTGTTTCCTCATGATGTCTCCATGATTTTTTTTCATGTTTCTTACCTAGTTTCAACACTTTATTGCATTCTGAATTTCTGGACAACAACTTAGTACTCTTGTGATCTCTAAGTTAATCACCAATCTATTCATATTGTTAGGCTAAATTGTGTCTAGGACTTTGTATACCTTACTCTTGATATGCCTATTGAATCTAACTGAGAAATCACTTGATTTAGTGTGTGAATGTGCAAGTAGGATTTTTGTTTATATTTTATCATTACTCCTCCAATTTTATTCCTAACTCCTAGTGTACACACCCACTAGCCTATATGCATGCTGCATCACCCAACAAAAACAAAGAGGCTAGCTTGAATTTACAATATTAACACAACTCAACTTGACGTCCATAAAGGACCAGTTGCCAAATTCTTTACAAACTGAAGCCCACCAAAAACATCTATCCTGAGCATGCCTCTACACCTTATACAATGGCTCTGAATAGTTATCAAAAAGTCTATTATTCCTTTTCAACCATAGGGACCACCAAATGGCCGGAGCCAGAGATTCCAAATCCTCTTTCTTTTACCTCCCCTCCCAAAACCATTACAATATTAATCCCTTGCTGTTTTCCCTTTGTTAAACCCAACTAGAACCCCTTCAATACCCTGCGGCTCCCCTATATCTCTAATCCATTTCTGTTTTGGGTCTGAAACCAAGAAACCCAGGGCTATACTACCCTGCCACGCTATCAAAACCTAAACCCTTGTTGTGTTCTGATCTGAAACATAAAACCCGATCCTTCTTAACCTTGCAGAAACTTGAAAATCAAACTCTGTTCCTGTTTTATATGAGGACCCACTACCCCACCTTTCTTGTACCTTATGGCAGCCAAATCCTTGCTTTACTGCCCTGTCCCTACACCTTATCTAAACCAGTTTTTGTTCCTTCTTTTCTTGGCCTGTACCTGCAGATCCTTTCTGATCAATTCTTTATGCCTGTGGTTCCAAATCTGTCCATCTTTGTTGACTCATGGTCTCTATAAGTTAGTAGCCTGTGTTCTCACCCTTTTCTGAACCTAAAACAGAACAGCATCTTCCCCTTTAACTCATTATTTCAGCCTGTTACCCCCTCCTCCTGTAATCCTTGTTTCAGATCCTGCCTTCCGCAGTGTTTAATCAGCCTTTGTTTAACCTTTTATTTTAACCCTGTTTAATCCTAAGTTCACTCACTGTGTTACCTGTTTAAGATTGACCCACAGCCTTATTATAGCCTAATATCAGTGGCTGTTTTCTGAGATGTGAGTGGCCATACCCTGTTTCACATGAACAGAAGCTTAGTGAGAAAGATATATGATGAGGACATTGGAGCACAGTGGGTCCCACACTTGGTCTTTGTGGGGTCCACACATGAGGCCACACAAGGAGGATCATGGAGGAGTATGTATGCTGCAAAGTCTAGTAGTTTGGGGTCTTTTCTTAGTGGTTTTTTTTTGTCTAATTTATATTTTATAAGTTATTAGAGTGTAGGATATAGAAGTAATTTTAGTTTTTGTTTTGGGTTGTTTTGACTGCACAAATACTAAGTAAAATAAGTGCTGGTCGATACTTTGATTGGGCTACGATTTGGGCTTTTATATTTTCTGTTTTAGCAAGTTTTCTTTCAAGTTTAGACTCTAGTTGGTTTCTATTTTATTTTATTTTTTCTGATGTCTTTTAAAGGGAGAGAGAGGCTTGTAATTGAGTATGATGAATAATACAAAAGATTCTCTGATTTTTTTTTGGCTTCCATGATTGGGTGCTCTTCTTCTTCAAGCTTCTACCTTGGCTTGGAACCTTGGTTAGTGATTTCCTCACAGGTACACTCTTTTCTCTTCCTCTTCTTCCTTCTTTATCTTTGTTTTTCTACTTGCTGCTCCATTCTCTGCGACCCCATATTCCCCGGCATCTCCTTTGTGTTTCCCCATTATAACTCTATTCTCTCCACATCCAAACCATCGTCCAGACCATACTTTGAATCCTTGTCTCTTAAACCTAATTTTTCTTATCACTAATCCAATTGGACAGCCTTAAAAACGCCTTCCTTTGTTGTCAGCAAATCAGAATTCCTTCATCCACCATATTAAACCCTGCGGCTGCCTGAAATTGATCATTCATGGAGTCCTGAGTTGAAATCAGACTTTTCTTTCACGATTACTCCTCACAGCAGTTCCAAATTAACTGACTTTCTGAACTTTGATCTCAATTGGAAAACCTCATCATAGGAGCTTTTCATTACTGGTTTGATCCTTTGCTTGCATACTAAGGAAAGCATCGAGCTTTTCATTACTGGTTGACTTTCTGGACTTTGATATACCATCGAGCAGCCCGAGTCTCTAAGGAAAGCATTATGTTGGAAGCCTTTGTTGCTGCTGAATAATCAATGGGAAGGTACTTCTGTTGAAGACTTCTGTAAGTTTGACTGATCTGTGTGCTACTGTTTAACAATCTCATAAATCTATAATGATTATTCTGTGTTCTGGCTATCCTAAACTCCATTAACTCTTGTAATACCCTGCAGTAGCTATCTCATGTTCTAAAACTTCTCATACTCTGGTTACCATCTGCTGGATATACAGAGATCTTTATATTCTGATTTACAGCCCTCTACATGTTTGAGCAAAGTCCTTAATGGGCTTCTATCTTAATAGTTGTTGAGGTAAGTTGCCATGTGTTCCTTTGGGGTGTACTGTTAAAATTTGGGTACTGCTAGACCCTTTTATTGTGTTGCATGTAGTCCAGTGTGCTTACTAAGTGCTTGATATAAAACAATAGTGGATCTGTCATAGTAGTGTGCTACATCAATATAACCCTCAGCTAAAGTTCTAGGTTTATATAGCTTGCTGTTTCCAAGTATTCTGAAGTTAAGTCAGTGACTTGTACTTCTTGGGTCTTGCTACACAATCTTATTGAGCCTGTTATTATCCTTTTTGCCCATTGGTTATAGCTACCCATTTTCCTGAGTTTATGCATCTAAATTGGGTTGTGAGATCCCTTTGAAATCTGATTTTGGTACTACTAGAGTTTTCTAAGTGGTGTTATTGTCCTATTCTTGAATGTCAAACAGATCCTAGTCCATTGTGGGCCCATAACCCACAGATTAGCAGTCTTCTCTAGGCTGTCCGGCATCACATATGTAGGTCTTCTTTCAATTAATGCATATTTTAGGAGGGTCTCACTTAGATGTATGTAGATAAGATTAGCAAAAGATAAAAGATGAGTTGTTCTATTTGGAAAACTATATGATTTTAAGGTTATTCTGTTACTATATTTGCACTGCATTTATATTTATCTTTTATATTTCTTTTCCTCTTTGTTTCAGAGTCCTGGTAAATCTTACCCCTCCTCCCCCTTGTCCTCTTGTTTGTGTGTGGCTGTGGGGTAATAAAAAATGGACGGTTGCTTCTTTTGTTTAGCAATGTGATTGTGTTAAATGTTTATTAACAAGTTTAATTCCTCACTCTTTAAACTTGTATGTGGTGTCTCACAGTGGGATTCTAATACGGACATTGGCAGAAGCGTCAAAGGATCAGCGGTCCCTCTCTACACAGCAGACTATCTTCAATGTCATTGGGTTTTGTGCGACAGTGGCTACTGCTGTAATTAGTACGATCTATGCAAAGAGGCAGTTGAAGAAGATACAGGAGGAAGAGGAGCTACTACTGGAGTAGGTTTGATTGGACCCAGAGTTGGGGAGAATGTCTACCAGCCAAGCCGGGTCAAGCTCTTTAAACTAAATGCCAGGTGCTTAGTGGAATATTTGTGTCACTGAGCTCTCCCACATCATAGGTATCTGACATGGATTGCATGGTGTACATGGTTTTAAGCCTAATCAGTGTTGGGGTGAGGCATATAGGTACCTGTATATGTGTATATGATTTATTGTTTTAGTATGTGAGATGATGAAAGAGGCAAACAGTTATGAAAGTGAATATTCCACTGACCTCTCCAAATGTCAAAAAAGTTGCTGATTGTCACTCTGAAAGTTTCTGTATTCTTATATATAAATGTATCAGATACCCTTCCAATTCTTTGAAAGGTAGGTCTGTATTATGAGTATTAAGGATGGTGATGATCTTATTTTATTGTATGTAGGGTGTTGACTCGCAAGATAATTCTGGTTTCAACAGCTGAATCCCCATTGTTGGAATTCAACCAGATCAGATGATTTCTAAACTATGGTTTACTTCCTTTCTTCCCCATTTGGATGTTGGTCTATGTTGCTGTCCAATAGCGCTAAATCATAGTCGGCCGTTTGGTACATAGCCTTCGAGAACGCAGCACTGCTCTGAAATCACACTGATGAATTGATTCTTGCTGTCAAAGGAGTGAATTGGTTTTTGCCTTTGTTTCTATTATCCTCATGGACCCTTCAAAACTAAGCAATTACTTACATGGTTAAAGATTATGCAGTGACTTTAGTGTTGGGATATAGAGGCAGACCATCAAATAGAAGATTGCTGCACAGGAAGAGCCGTCTAAGAGTAAAAAGTAAGTATATACAAAATCCTATTGCTCTCCTCCCTTAACAAACGCCTACTGTCTGCCCACAACCAGTGGTGGACACGTCACATTGAAAAAGTGAACCCCCCCACTGGAAAGTGTAAATTGCTTTTTTTGACACAAAGTGTCTGCTGCTGGTTGCTGGCGGACCGAAGGCATTTGTTGGGGGTGGACTCTTAGCTGCAGAAGCCCAAAAAAGTAAGGACTGCGAATCCGGTCAGCCCTTTTGGACAGCCAGCTATTGGAGTCACTTTCATTCTTGCATTTCGTTCTTTTCTGGTGAACCTAGCATTCACCAAACAGAATTAGGGGGTGTTAACGAGCCGAGCTTTGCCCAGCTCATCCCAGGCTCACCACACAAGGATCAGGATCAGGCCTGGCTTAAGCTCATTACATGCCTGAGGAGCTGAGCTTAGGCTTGGCTTTTATATATAAAGACCTTTAACAAGCCAAGCTTTTAGCTAGCTGAGCTTACTGCAGCTTAGCTCAGGCTCAGCTCTGCGAGCTTGAAACGAGGATCAGACTCAGGTCATGACTGAACCGAGCTAGCTCCGTTCATTGATAACCCGTAAACAAAACCATATTTTTTTAGAATCTTACCATTCCAACTTGGGATTTGTCTTGTTTGGCACTGTCCAATCAATGAACTGGATTATTCTATTCTTGTGGAAGAAGCCACTGACAGGACCCAATGCGGAGATGGGCTGGGTCTTGATTGGCTTCTCCCCCAGCTGGAGTGTTGAAACTTTCAATATTGCGAAAAGGTCATTTTGGCCCTGACCTCAGCTAGTGGGGATCAGATTACGGCAAAAAAGGGACCATGGAGGGGCACGTTAAGAACGTTACATTATTAAAAATAAATTAATCAGGTAGATTAATTTGTTAGTTAAATAATCAGTTAAGTTACTTTTTGCAGAAGGACCGCTTTACGTGATTTTTTTCCACGATTGGGCTTTTCATCTTTATGGAGCTTGTCGCAGAAATTTTTGAAGTTTGAACATAGTGATAGCTTAACAAGCCCAAAAAGTCTACGATGTCTGTCTGTCTCTACCAATGATTATGATCATTATGTAGAGTAACGTATTTGACCATCCATCTCTATTCCTGTTACTTACAGTGAGCCTTCGAGGCATCAGTACTAGCTCGGTTGGTCATAAGCCAACCCTAAGGCTTGATTTAATTTCGTTTCCTAAGTAAGTCTTGAGTCGAGTTTCACTAAGCTCAGCTCGTTAAAAGCTAGGTTTAGTTCAAAATTTTATAATACTTTTTTTACACACACACATGGGACAGTGGACTAGTAGACTACTAAGCCTGTTCTCCCCTCTCAAAATAATGACTTTTGGTTAGCCAAGCTGAGCCAGAGCTGAGTCTAAGCTCGGCACCTCAAACTTGTCATGAGCCTAATCTTTGTCTTCATGTGACGAGCCTGAACTGAGCTGGGCAAAGCTTGACTTATTGACACTCTTAGCCATCAGACTACGAGAAAATTTCTTGTGGTGTTCCCATGCACACAGGAACTTTGTACATATTGCTGCTGCTGAGAATCTGATCGAATGATCAATGACGATGATTGGTAGCACCAGTTAGGACGGTATATGTTGTGGAGGCGAAGTTGTTTGATGGACGGTTCAGATTTTCGCCTATACTGGGGAAGTGGTTTGATTGTTGATATGAAACGACTCAGTACACCTAAGAATGGAAATTATGAACTAATCTTGCTGTATGCACCATCCCCTTCAAGCAAAGAGCATAGGACAATGAGTAAGAAGAAGCATAGCTGGGAATAGGGCTTCAAATGGACCGAATTCTTTATCCGGATCTGATCCGTTTTTGGTCAGATCTAGATATATGAATTCAAGTGGATTCTCTTCGATTAAATATTTGGTCCATTTAAGATATATCTGGTTATAATAAGACCAAATATGGATCTATATTGATATGTTCGAGTTAAATATCCGAATCCGTTTAAATAGAAATAAGTAATAGATATACAAGCCTTCACTTAGGCATTGAGGTCAGAAAACCATTAGGAAGCTTGGCCAAAAAGGTATCATTGGAACATTGATATTGTAAGGAATGAGATGTTATTTGTGTAATGACATCCAGATAAATAAACAAATACAAATATGGATAATGTTTTAAAACATCCGCTCGATAATAATCGGATGCGGATATCCAATTTACGTTACCAGAACAACTACGGATCTAGATTAATCCGCTTCGTGTTAGGTACAGATTAAAAATTTGTAGTTGTTGTTCAATTGCCTCAACGGTCACATTGACTAAGTGATGCCTGAGAGGATCAGACTTGCATTCTTGCTTAATTGGTCATTATGCGGCTGTTCCCCCTACATGGTAAGGTTTGACAATTTGTTTTTGGAAAAATAAAAAGAAAGAATATCTGGGTTAATTATTGCAAGTAACATTGTCAGACCAATCTCTCATAATAATAATGAAAAAGATTAGGACTTTAATGAAAAACTTTGAATGAGATTGGTGTGAATGTGTGCATGCTGGGTGCGGTTTGTAATCATGTGGGTTGGGACTAAGGGCAGCTATCTTCATTAAGATCAACATGGCTGAGCTCATCTCTAATTATGTTGAAATTAAGGTTGGTGTTGTGCTGACCGATCCATTGCTATCTAGAGGTGTCAACGAACCGAGCTTTTTTCGAGCTGAGCTTAATGAAGTTAGGGTCAGACTCGTGTAAGAAACGAGTTGCGAATTTTCGCCCAAATTTAGTATGCTGCAACAATTGACAATGTATATGTACAGATCATCTATGCTGCTGAAACAAATTATATTGTGTAACAGCAACAAATGACATTTTTTTTTGGGACGGTAAGGAAGGATAGAGAAAGGGTTATTTGGTAAAACAGATCCCAGAGAGAATTCGTACAGACTTAACTCAATGGACTTTATAAAAGGCTAAGAGTTGGGTCATAACAAGCTGAGCTGAGCTAGCTAGCTCGGCTCATTGACAGCTCTATAAGGTTTTCACATGGGAGAGTCGGTGCTTGACAATCCCAACGGGGCACAATCAATACTCAACTTCAACAACTTTTAGTAAGTGCATTTAAGAACATTAAAAAATTCTATCTACGATCCCTGGTTTTTGTGCACACAAAATCCTTGTACATTGTATGTGCACAAACCAGGGGGCGGACCCTCAGTGCCAAAAAATGATTTACACTTTTTGGCGGCATGTGCTTATCACTTTTTGGCATTGATATGTCCGCTCCCTAGTCTGTGCATAGATTTTGGGTGCACAAAAGCCGGAGTGTCTATCTACCTTTCTTTGTTTTTCCAATTCCATGACTTATCCCTCGGCTCGCTGCCTTGTCATAAGTAGTAGCCCTGCACAACAGGAGTGACAAACAACAACACAATCAACTGCAGAATGCTGACAATGATTTTTAGAACCCATGCCCTTTCTCTATAGCACCCTTATTGCATTGAAGTTGCATCATTTCATGTTTTATAGTTTTCGATTCATTGTCGGATTTGTGTTAATTCAAAGTTAGACATCGGTGTTTAATCAATTCCAAATTGAGGTTGAGAAACATTGGGACCATCTTATATTTTTGAAGTCATTATCTTGTAAAAAGATGTTGGCACAGAATTAATTCCATTTCAGTGCAATGATAACTTGGGTCTAGTAATGGCATGGCATTTTAAACATAATGACTCCATTAATGCATGGAAGCTCTAACACCATAAATGGAGAGATTTCTTGTACATTAATTGCACCTTCATTCTTCTTACCTTAAAATCCTTAGTGCAATTAGGGAATGTAGTTAATGATTCGTATCTTACAAAAATAATTCAATTTTGATAACCAAGGATTTAGTCAAATGTTTAATAAATAAATACATGGGATGATAGAAAATCAAACTAGATACATTTGTACTTAATACGTTTTTACAAAAAAGTTTCGAAACAAAAATTGATTATATTTATAAATTTTTATAATACATTGAGGAGGAATGGAATCATCTCTAGTGTAACAGACATTACTTTTTATCATTTTGTTACCATTTTATAAGATAGGTGTCAAACACACTAGGGTTGTTAAGAGTGTTTTCCTCCATCATTTGGGAGAGATGATCTTGTGTTTGCACGAATTATTAGGCTTATAAAATATGAAAAATTCGCTTATAATAAGTTGAATTTATAAATTAGGATTGATCCGGTGTCTTGGAAATTTGCCAATCCAAGTTATTTAGTGACCCATACCTAATTATCAATTAGTCATATAAAAATACATTAATATTTTTTTTAAAAAAAAAAGAACATTGGTATTTCTTAAAAATATTTATATAGTTCCTTTTTAAAATGGTTTAAACCACGTTACTAAGCCAAGTTCTATACTAAATGGTATTAAAACTAAGTCACGCTAAATTGCTTGAATATTCTTTGGAATAAACTTTCATCTCCACATCATCTAATGTTTGGATATATATATATTTAACCAGAAACTCAATTGAGTCGAGTAACTCACCGAGTTCTTTATGATAACCGGCAATTTTATATTTTTTATAGTCAAAGCAGATTTTCTACAACAAAATAAGTGAACTCTTGAGCAATGTTGGGCAACACGTGGTGGGACCAAGTAAACCACCACTTCTTGTGCCTTTGTCAAATGCTTCCGATGCCTGACAAAAGAGGACTCGTATCCTCTGCGTTGCCTTGTTGCAAGCCACAAGTGAGCCCAAACACAAAAGGGGTTGGGGTCCTGCAACATCACCTACGCCGACCCTCTTTGTGTGATGTCGTTAGACGAGACACAAGGGGGGTATCATTTCACTTTTCGGAGA